>VWZT01005940.1:2244602-2319336 GCA_013397055.1 Pachycephala philippinensis | reverse complement strand
TTTAGACCATGTGGACACTGAACACTCCGCTTCCACATATACAGAAATGCCTCTGCTGTCCTCCCCAACCACGCAGTTATTAACTAGTTCACTAATTGCAATGCTTATTATTCCCAGTAAAAGAATATGAGTTACTGTTGAAGGATCCCTGTGTCAACAAACCTTATGCAAGAGGATAAGTGTAGCGATTCCCCTTGAATCTCCAGTTATTTTTAAGGTACGTGCTCTGTTACATTCACGATCAAGGGCAAAAGCTCTATGAAAAGAGGAGTGTGTTGTCGCTCAGACTCACACATTAACACTCTGCAGTGTCTCATTTAGGCAACTGTGCAATTAAAGTGTCGGAGCAGAGGGGCTTTTACAGAGAGGGAAGATGACAACAGCAATCCTCTGAAAAGCTTGACTACAAAGCATTACATGTTCGTTACAAAAAGCCAGGGTACACAACAGATAAGATACTGCTTTAAGTTATGAGAGACCTACTGCTTCTGTGCTCTATTGTCCTTACGTATTATCTCATTTAAAAACACGTATCTGGAAAGCTGGGTAGTGACTGGAAAATGGAAGAATATAAAGAAAAATTATGTTAAATAATGAATGTCATCATTAGTGCCTACTGCATTTGCAGTTGGCTGAAGGAGCACAGCAAACCCCTGTTTATCAGAACTCCTTTAATCTAAAACTTCCTCTTGTTGGAATGTAGGTTACCTGGCTCCTGCTGCTAACCACTTCCACTGCAACCCTCCTAGCTATTAGAAACCCTCTGTGTTTGGCTGTTATATAGGCCTCTGTAATTTCTGGATGAGGCAGAGCTACATGCTACAGATTTTCAAATTAAATAAACAAAACCGCTTCCATAAAAGTCTCTAAAGGTGCTCATTAAACCAGGATATGGATAACTCAGGTGTGCCAAGATGATGTCACCTCTTGGACCCTCTGTGCTCCACGAAGCAGGTCGCATATGTTAAGAAGTCCCTATGTACCCTCAGCTATGTGGCACAGCACAAAGCTCAGGGGGAACTGCCCTCCCACCTCAACAGCTGAGGTAAGAGAGCCTGAGAATCCAGACCTGCATTGCTTGAATGTCAGATATAGTTCAGGAAGCTCTGCATGAAAGTAGGTTCTTACTTGCCTAGTTTTTATAGGTTACTGGCAGAGTTTTTTTACAATGTACACATCACCCGAAATGCTACATAGCTTAAGTAAACATCTCTTTAAGTGCTTCTGTCTATTTCAGGGAGAAAAACTTGTCTGCAGGAGAACAGAGAGGCAATCAGTATTTTTTATTTTCAGCTTCAGCCTTCAGCCTTTAACCTTTCTCCCCTTTTCCTTCTGATTTCTGTTGTTCTGACCACGGCTGACTCTCATCTATTAATGTGGCAAAAACCTGTAGTTGTATGTGAAGTAGTTACTGCTGCAGCAAATGTACTGCATGTTCAACAGTACATCAAAGTTCTGACCCATCTGGAATTTAAGTCACTTAGTTTAGAAGCCAGATTTAGAAAAGTGTCTTCTATATTTCAGTACCAATCTGTGTTCTCTCCATTATGGATCTAAAAGAGAAGCTAGATCCAATTAGAAGGAAAATGAGCATCCTGGGACATTCATTCATTTTTAGGAGTGGCTTCAAGCTCAGCACATTAAATTTTCTGAAGGCTTTATTTCTGATAATATTTTTTAACATACTGTCAAAATGACTGGAACCTAACATGTTACAAAGACAGACTGGAATTGCCAATCCCTAGGGGAGTGATGCTACCAAGCCAACCTGAAAAGCCACCAATTCTCAGAAACTATTATTTGGTGCTAACAGATACATGAACTGCTTTTCATTGCTAGGCACAGTTCTAAGAAAGTATCTGCAAGGCAACATTAGCAATGGCTGATCTGTACTGGTGGTATAGCTCCCTCCTCGGCTGGTTTCAGGACTGGAGAAGGCATGAAGACAGCCAAAGTCATGAAAAGTTTCCCCTTGGCCTCAAGGAGATGTGAAAGGCAGTCGTTTTTCTATACTGTCCTGCTACAAGGTCAGTAAAATTCCTTAAATGTGCTGTGCTCATTCCTCTTGTTCTCCACAATGGAAGGAGTTGGCTTCTCCACCCAGTGAAGTGCCCTGTTTCAGCAGCCTTTTTTAACTTAAATGCAAGATTACCAGTCCCACTCAAGTGGGTCTGTCTCTCCACTCAGAAAAACATGTACATGTTTTCAAGAACTTTGTTAGAGTGACATCAACTCAAACTAGGAAATAGAAAACCAGTATCAATGAGGTGGGAAAAAGCTAAATTATAAAAATAACACCATCTCTCTCCGTTATGTGCTTATGTCTACCATTAGTCAATGCACTTGACAGTTTTATCATCCCACAGAAATTATGGCTGTTCCTCAATGCCCCAGTAATGATTGTTAGTGGTGTTGCATGCTCCTTTTTGTTGAGTAAAGCAGCTTAGGATTTTTTCATCTCCATGAGCCAACAACCTGTGGTTGTTACGATTATTGCCTTCAAACTGAAGTAATTCAGACTGTTGTTTATTATCTTCAAACTGAAGTAACTCAGACTGTTCTAAAGGCATAACTTCACACACCTTGACTTTCAGCCTGTGAAGAAATGCACATCGCACCAATGCACAGTCACCTACTCAGGCCTAGGTAAGCCAGCCAGGTAGGAGATTTTAAGGGGTAAGTCCTGATGTGAATGCCTCTTCCCTGTGCTGTCTGGGAGCTGTGACACCTCTCGTGAACCCATCGCAACTACTGATCCCAGCCAGTACATCAAAAACCTCTATTCCTGCTCTTGTCAGATAGACAGGTCTCTCTCAGCGCTTGAGGTACCCAAGCAAGAAGTCCAAGCTTTGCAGGATTTGTGACAATTCACTTCACTCAGGTTCTCTCAAAAGAGGAGAGCTGAAGGGCAGTCCAAATAGTTTATTAACTGGAAGACTGATGGTGGCTATGAGAGTATGACAGGGAAAGACAGTATGAAACTGGATGCCAGGTTGCGCACCTTAATTATACATTACCATTTAAATTTCCATGCCTAAGCAATATGGTGTAGAGTTAGTAATCAACAAGAATGGAAAAAAATTAAAATGGATGAAGAAAAAAAGTAGTCCACTCTTATTGCAGCTAAGGACTTCAGATGAGCAACTTCACAAAAAAAGTCTTTGGGAAAGTTATCCAAATCTGAATACTAGGTCCGTGGGTATTATGAGTGGCCAGTACTTTTTCTATACAAACATATTTAGATGAAGTAGGATAAGTATGAGATCAATTTTTTTCTTTATCCCTCTTTTTTTTTAAATTTGGTGTAGCTTGCTTTTCAGTGGCATGATAATACAAAAATTGCAGGTGAAATTATTTAAATAAATGCTATATTGAACTTGCAGAAATGCAAATATGTAAAATGATGTTGAGCATCTAAGATGTTGCAGGGAATGTCCCACGTGAGTGTTGCAGCATTTACAGGGAGTGCTCCTCTTAGAGCGAAAGAGTCCTGCTGAGCAGCACAGCAAGTGGTAGAGGCAAGCTCCAGACTCTGCACTTCCCAGAATATGCACAAACCCTTGAAGAAGAGGCCATCTGGCTGCCTTATTCCACAGTTTGCAGCTGCACTGTCCCTTCCTGGGGAGCTACGGATACTGCAAGCAGCAGGCCACAGTAGAGATATTTGCAATTTACTGCTTGGGAGCAGACATGCCCTGTAGGCTCCTGAGAGGGGACAGGGATGCAGTAGCCACCATCTATTTTTCTCCTCTCCTCTCCATCCCATTTCTGTTTGATTTTGCTTCCTCCTGCCTGTGTAGGTAGAGAAAAAAAAAAAAGGCCCTTAGAATTTGGAAGATAAAAGATGCTCAAGGGCGTTAAAGCAGGACATGAATGCAATCGTGTGGCTGTGCAGGTGAGACTCCAGAGCCTTCTGCCGCAAAATGCCTGCACTAATCCACTCTTGCCCTACTTACAAGGAGCTGTCAGTATGGTTATTTGCAGCAAAAACCACTTTAGCTTTGGGGCCAAACATCACAGGGTGGTGATGAAGCAATGAGGGTAGGGATCCATATTCAGTGTATCAAGTTTGTCAGAAAAATACCTCACTGCAGACAGGTCCTCCTGTCTGCTTTGCATATTCTTGCACATGAAATATCCCAGGCTGGGTAACACTGTGGTATTGCATAGCTGGAGGTTCAGGCAATGCTAAAAGGATTTGCACCCTCACTAAACTGCAACAGAACTGAAGGGGCCTGGGATTCTGTGTTTTCTGCTATGGGAAAGCCACAGCAGCCAAGTTTCATCTCCCACAGGAGAACCTTCCCCTCTCCCCCTCATTTCTTCAAGACCCCATTATCTAGTCTGGTGGGGGTTCACTGCAACATGCCAACAGTAGGCGATGTCCAACTCCCTGATGAGCATGAGGTAAACATTTGAAAGCTGCTTAGACAATAGTCTCTTTAATGGGGAAAATACCTGGATGCCAAAGACTGCAAATCATTGTAATTAGTAAGCCTGTATATGCCACACAAACCAGCAGCAGTCACTGGAGATGAAACAAAACTTTCTGAAAGATGTTTGTATGGGCATACTAGGACATAATTCAGCGGCTCTGACTCTTGAGGGGAGTAGAGATACAGCTCATCACCAGAAATAGTTTTGATTTTAATAGTGTTTCCTGTATTTGTAATAAACTGAACCAAAAGTGGAACGAAAATGTCCCAAAAGCAGAGGTGTCTGAAACCTCATTCTGTCGTCAGAGGTTCCAATCCCAGACTGGTCATAGACAGTTTGTTCATGTGGGATTAACTTGTTCACAGACCTTCTGCAAGGCTCCCACTGTACAGGCTTCTTTCTGTGCCCAGTATCCCAATCCACTTTCTTCAACCGCTTGGAAATGCATCAAGTTGTAACAGATTATTATTAATTTGTTATTACCGATAATTTATTACTATTAATTTATTATACTTCTTATTGCTGTTATTCTTTTAAAATAGTAATTCTCTGATATTGAAATACTGAAAAAACATTTTTGTCCTCTACATCCTTTGAATACAACCTTTAAAACAAAGAGTCTGCTGGGGTAAAGCCCCCTGTGCTGCAGTGTGACTGTGCAGAGCACCCTTGGGCAGAGGAGAGGGGCACCTCATCAGCCCTTGGTGGGGCAGGAGTGCAGTGTCACTGGTGGGTCCCCAGCCCACTCAATGCCTTGGCTGCAAGGAATTCCCAAGAGGCTGAACCACAGCATCACCCTCATCATGCAGTTGCCTCAGGCTGGGAAGTCGGGCACCTGAGAAGAGAATTGCCCAAAACAGTTCATTTCTCTGTGCTGACAGCTTTTTCATCAGTAAAATACAGATGCAAATACTTATGTCAGGGGATTAAGGAAAGCTAAAATGACCATGGGCTGCTTGCACACAATATACTTTTCACCCTAATCTTTTCAGTTTGGAAAACTTCCAAAAATTAAATGATGAATAAATTCTCCCCGTAGCAGCCATGTGGATTACAAAGACTTGCAGAATTTTTGATGAAAGACTACCATCTTCTAAAATGAATGCTGCAAGCCTATGTCATGAGAAACCTTAACCAACTTCTCTGGGACTCTAAAAATGTTTTATAGAGTAATCTTGCGGTAGCTACCTTGTAGAGAATTAAGGCAGTACTGAAAAATACTACAGCATAGCTATTGCTATTATTTCAGTAATGTAATGTGCTACACTTTAAAGAAGTTATTATGGAAGTATAATTTGACTAAAGTTTACATTTGCAGGCTGACATATGTTTAGTGTTACAGCCTTTTCCTTGAGACCTCCAGCAGCAGCAGTCACTGACCTTGTTAGGGACAGTGGCTGAGGATAAGGTGTAATAACAGTAAAGGAAAAGTGTATTGAATTGCATTAACCTCTGGCTAGATCCCCTACCAGATTCATCAGGTTTCTGTGCTATCCAATCGCTTTACAAAAGGAGTTTCACTGCAATTTTCTGTCAACTTATTTTTAAATATACTTTTCAAAAGGCATTCATATTTATGTGATATATAATCACTGCAAAGCTGAACACAACAGTTTAGAATATAAATGCAGAAAAGTATATGGAAATACAAGAAGGTTGCTGTAGAGGCGTATGTTTTCCAACAGCTGGCCAGCAGTAGCAACAGTCAGCTGCAAATTTCTGAGATTTGTAAGGCCCTACAGCCCCTACTGAGCACCCTACGACAGACATCAGAGTAAGGTCATTGAGAAAATAAAGGAAATATTTTTTTGGAAAGAACTAACTTATAAACTCTATAGTGAAGATCATAAAAATTATTATTTATCCGTGTACACCCCTGTCATAAACCATGTGATACACTGATTTGCCTGGGGAAGGTTGTTTGCTGTGTGCAGTATGGCCATTCAGAAGTCATAGAGGATACATACTGCAGGTAGAGAAACCCAAAAAACATAAAGTCTGCCTCGTATTTTTAGAAACCTTTTTTGAGTTTTATTTCCTATATGATAGCTAACTGATGTAGAGTGGTTTAAATCTAGCTCTAAGTTCTGACTCCTCTCTCTCCTGATGGCTGCACTCAGCAGCTGCTTGGTCCTTTTTCATCTAGAACCATCTGTAGGACAGTTCTAAATTATGATGTGCTGGTAAATGTAGATGGGCATCCCTTGATGACTGCTCTTGTAGGCTTTCCTACTATACCAGACTATCCTCATGGAATTAGTACAGGGTTTGAACACCACTGGCCTGACGTCAGGTCTTAACTTAAATTGATGGTCATGACCTTAGGTAAGTCTCCTAAGTACTTATGTCCTTCAAGATGACAGCAAGCCACTGTCCCTGTAAGTTTTGTTTCATTGGTAAACTATTGAGGTAAATATTATCTTTATCTTGTGGCTGGGTGCAGCTCCTACAAATATGGACCCCCAACTGTTACTTGAGATGTCTAAATGATATCATAATGTGAACAAAGAAACATCATGGAGCTATGATTGCCATCACAGATCTAAATAAATACCCACCAGCACCACTGAAAAAACAATAGCAGTTCCTGAATTAAAAAATAATGCCTTCAATTATCATGAGTAAGGGAAAGGTAGAATGCACTGCAGTCAATACTACTACAGGTTTATCCTCTACCCCCCACATCAATTTCCCCTAATTTTATTTCTCCTGTGCTCCAACTGGTTTTCCTTCATTGTCCTCACATAGGCATCAGGAAAGTAGAGGTGCTTAAGCCTCTATCTGCAGAAAAAAGAGATACTAGAGATGCTTGCATGTAGGTCTTCTACAACAACTGAGTTCCTGGAGGAGAATGATGTCCACAGACAGCTCAGGAAAACTTGAGCAGCAGCAAAGACAGATGACAGATCCTAAATGTACATCAAGAGGAGGAGGGGTATCAAGAAACACAGAGAGAACAGTAATTAATCTATATGTCTCCCTTACCCTAGAAATCCCAAAGAACTGCCTGATATCTCTGGATGATTCATACGACCAAAAATTTCAGTCCAACCTCAACATATGGATGCAAGTCGAAGACATTATTTTAAGATCTTGGGTAAACCTGTTAAAGCCCAATGTGTCCATCCCATGTGTCCATCTCAGTGGTGAATCCTGAACCCTTCCTTTATATAGGAAATGGATAAAGTCATTGTACTTCATAACAATTTCCTCCAGAGTGACTTGGTGACTCTGCACTTACCAGGTTAATTAGTAGTAGCTTTGGAGCCCTTCAGCTTTGTCTCTGCCCTCTGTCCAAATCCTCCTTCCCTTAGTTTTTCTCACTGAATCTACATTCAGGCATTAATTTCTATGTGCCATACCAGTAAAGATCAGTTTTACAGGATGACAATGACAGGCAGCCACTGAAGCCTTAAAACACAAGTGCTGTATCAAATAACACGTTGGCCAAACTGACAAGAGTTATTTTAAAATAATGAGCTTCTCTTTACTGCTGGACAGTTTCAGAATAAAATTTGCAGATGTGAACTCTGCCAAGCTTAGTAGTAGGGAAACATTCAGTGGGAATACAGTTTCAAATCTGTCGTTTAACCATAAGACTGAAGACCTAAGCCTGGATTGTTCCCATTTAATCTTTACATTTGACTCAGGTGAAGACCTAAGTGAAGAGTCTTGTCACCCCGCACTCCTTGGCATGCAACTGGAGATAGACAGGGCTTCAGATGGTAGCATCAACTTTATTTTGGAAAAACCTTTCTTATTTAAACACGAGAGAATTGAACAGCTTCACTGAGTGAAGCTATGGCAACGTGGGGTTTTTCAGTGTTTTTCTGAATCCTAGAACTAGCCAAAATTTGGAAAAGCAGACCTTCTCTTAAAAAATAGGTAAAATTTTATGGCTGTGACTTGCTTCTCCCTAGATTTTTTTAGTGGGACGAAGGAGAGTAAGATTGAAATGACACCACTGTAAAGTACAAAGTATTCTCCTGAATCCTGGGGTTTAAAATATACATTTCCATTTATAGAATCAGTTTAATAAACATCCTTTTCAAATGCTCAATTCCCGTTACATCTTTATCAAAGGGGAGACAGTTAAAGAAAATTATACATCAATGCTGGACTGTTTCTTTTTTTTTCCAGAAAGAAGTATTAGGATCATATGTAAGATGCCTTATTTAGAATCTGAAAATTTATTTTATGTTTTTCTGTTGACAACCAGAAGCACTGGATAGGAAAAAAAATAGCAGAACAAAGAGCTCCCTAGAGATATTTCACGTTTGCTGACTTACTACATCATCACATATGACATTGAATTATTAGTTTCAGCAAATACTGAAATAGCACAAGAAAGCTTTCTTGCTGTTTTATCTTCACCATTGTTCTTGGATTTAAACAGGTCACATAAAAAGTCTGGGAAAAACTAAAAATATTGAAAAATCATAATTCAGAGTGCTGTTTGTTATGCAGGATGCCTCTTTAATCATACTTAGGTAGGAGGCTGGGAGCGTCGTTTCCTTGAGCTCAGAGGACAATTTGGATAGAAAACATGGCCCTTCAGGTCTTTGGGAAGTTTTAGCAGGATTCTTCCTTTCTCTCTCTTCATCTGTGGAGGTGACTCTGCTCGTGCAGAAAGGTTGAAATGGTGCCCTGATTTGTATCAGACTGAACTCTGCTGTAGTCAGAGAAGCCCACACACCGTACAGCACATTTTCCAATCACGTCACAAGTTAGCTATTTTTGGATTCCTTTTAAAAATACAAATATTAGTGACTATGAAAATTCAGGCCACCATGTACAGCATGGTCTGTGTGGGGTCTCAAAACAGAGGTGAGCAGCTTGCCCTGCCTCCGCCACCTGCACTTTGCAGTCCCACTGACACACGGATGACCTCTCCTCACCAACTCCTGCCTGCGTGGGCTTGTTTGATTGCTGTGGCCTTGACCTCAGCTGTAAATTTTTAAAGTGACACTGTGTTCTTTATTGAAGGAATGGTGAAAGGTAAATGTCTGGGTGTATTATGATCCTCATGACCTTCCGACTGGGAATTGAAGTACAGTACTTCACCAAAAAATCCAGCCAAAACAACAACTCCAGACTCAGCTCTGTGTAGGACGCTGTAGTTTAGTATCGTCTATTTTGATGCAACAATAAACAAAATTATAATGCTTTGCATTACCATAGATACTGAAAATTTCTGAACTGAGAATTGTTATGTATTAATGTTGAAACTTGGAAATCATTAACATCTGAGCTGAGGCATGATTGCCTTTTTCAGAACTAATTCTCAGAAATAGCTGTGCTAATTCTTGTTTTTTGGGAATGGATACTGATCTTTCTCACCCTGAAAACAAAGAAAAAATTATCATTTAAAAATATTTTACTGGGATTAGATTGTTTTCCTGCAAGCTGTGGCTTTTATATGCACTGGTGTAGTTTCTTTAAACTGCTGTGTGTGACAGCAAGAGAAAGGGAGAAGACAAAATGAAACAAATGGATCAGTATGTTAAACAATGTCATAAACTGAAAGGAAGGGGTAGAGAAAGATCAGGAATATATATGTTACAATTTAAAATAAGAATAATTAGGATGGATTTATTTTAAATTCATGGTGCAATTTACTGGGCTCATCTCAGACGCTTCCTTCCCTTTCTTTTCTTCCCATACCCATTGAAAGATTTAAACACCTTACTTGTAAGTAATAAGCATTGATTCAGCATCCCTCATGAAATGATGCATGATTTTACTCCATCACAGATAATTTCAGAAACATTTTGCTGCCTGCTTTTATCTGCACTCTACTTGTGGAGAGGATTTGAAAAGGTTTGCGTAGTTGCCTGCTCTGCAATAATGTGAGGATTTTGTTATCCCGCTGAGCTACCACCGTTGGTTCAGATAGCTTGGATTCCTTCCTTCTGCAGCCAAAATCTCACAAAACCTCTCCATGAAACACAAAGGTGCAGGAGAGAAAGGGCAAATGATTCACCAAACCTTTCAAGAGGCTATTTATATTCCTCCTGGAACACGGCAATTAGTGCTTTTCTTAGCCCCATCTGATCACCTTGTTGTCTTCTGCTTGTGCAACCACTTAAACAGTTTTTAGACAGAGATCTTCAGCTACTTCTGATATCAGATCCAGTTCTTCCTCCAGCCAAAGACATCAGACCTGTCCTACTGACTTAAACACAAATGGGATTAAGTATTGCATCTCTTTAGCCCCAGCAAAACACTGACATCTCAGTCAGGTTTGCACACTACAGACGTGGTCAGAGCACAGCATCCCAAGTTCAGGACAAGTCCACAACCCCCCAGCTGTGGGATGTTCTCTTCCTTGCGTGTGCCAGCTGTGATTGCTGACATTATCAGCTTGCGTTTGCAGGAGCCACCCTCAGATTCACAGATGTACTTGCACCCTCTGATAGTCTCATTCATTATGACAGGGAAATAGAAAGCCTACTGCAATACAGACAAAACTGACATTCACCTAATACAATTTCCCTTTTTTCTTCCCTGTATCTCAGTCTTTCCTCAAGCCTCTGTGCTAAAACACCCACCCAGTAATTGTGGAAATTAATGCCAAACGATTGGCAGAGGGATTTGGGTGTCTGGTTCCTTGTGGCTACCTATGAGACAATCACAGCGAATTTCTGAAATTCCAAGCACTGTGCTTGTTGCAGTGCAAGGACAGTCTCTCTCAGATGCTCATGCATCGGGCTTCCCGTGGGGGTGTCGCGATCCTCGCCTGGGGGTGCCAGGGGCTGGGCGCAGCTGCCCAGAGCCAGGGCGAGACCCTTCTGGCTGCTGCCCGCCCGAAAGGGACTCATCCCCTGGCAGAGTCCTGGCAGAGTCCCTGGCAGGGGTACCAGTCCCTCTTCAGTGCCTATAAGAGGCATCAGCGCCTCTCAGGAGCATCAGTCAGCACCAGAGGTGTCACACTTCAGCAGCGGTATCAGGCCAAGGCAGGAGTACGGTCTCTATGGGGGCATCAATCCCTACGAGTGGAACTCCCCTCTATGAGGTACCGGTCCCTATACGAGGTCTCGGTCCCCGGCAGGGATATCAGACCCTGGGATATCGGTCCCCGGCAGGGTATCGGTCCGGCCGAGGACAGCCGCGAGTGATCCATGCAAATTGCAGCCCGGGCGCAATCAATAGATGTGACAAGCAGCCGGCGCTGGCAACCGGGGACATAATGAAGGTGTGAGTGTGCAAGCGGCGAACAGATAACAATGCTATAGGAAATTATAGGGCAGCGCTGTATTGAATAAGTGCAGTGCGAAATGAGCTGCGGCTCGCAGGTCATGCTTCCCCGCTGCTGGAGTGTCTCCTGCTCTTGTCCTTTGTAATTGTAAGTGGCAGCGGTGGCGGCTGAATGCGAGGAGGGCACGTATCCAGCCCTCATTTGTTCTGCATTACAATGCAGCCCTCGCCGCCAGCAGCTGATCCGGAGTGTCAGTGCCCACCTCCCAAGTGGACCAAGAAAACAGTGAAAACTCAATTTACTTGAGAATTAGGAAGGCTGTCATTAAAACAAGGCTGTCCTTGAAACCACGCGGAACAGCGGAGCTTGTCCTGTAAGAAATGGGGTGAAACTTCTCTGTTTTCTTTTTATAAAAAAACATGCTTTCCCCTCAAAGAAACACAGAAGCCAAAAGCCTTTTCTTTCAGGAAACAAAAAATCGTACATAGAAAGTAGAAAATCTTCCCATTTTCTTATTTTTATGATCAAAGAAATATTTATAATATATGAAATAATTTTTTGAAATAAAAACTTGGAAGAAAGCTTTTGACCACATACAGTCTTAATACAGATAATTCTCCAGATGCTACTATTCCTCTTACCCACTTATTAATATTCAAGGAGAGAAGAATGTCTAAAAAGTGTCCATTGATTTTTAATTTCATTTCCAAATCCAATATGAAGTCCTTCTCTGCATTTTGTTCTGACATTTGGATCAAACTCAGCAGTTGTTTTCTGAAACCTCAGGTCTTCAAGACTCTTGGCTCTGAATCCTATTTAAAGGTTTACAGATTAAGTTTAACATTTGAACCTAATCAAAGACAAGGAGGTAACTCAAAGTGCTCTGTACAGTTCACTGGTATTTCACCATCACTGATCGATACTTTCAGCTATTTATGAACACTCCATACATCCCTTCCCCCCTCTTCATAATACCAGGCAATTTTATTTATGCTTTTCTTCACCTTAGCCCTGAAATGTACATTTTTATGGTTAAAGTAAAAGCTACACTAAACACACTTGCTTGATGTATTTACTAATACACTGCAAAGGTAGATTAGTATTTATTCTGTAACGTTGTTTTTAATCACTCAGTGTGGCTGCTTGCTATCATTATTACCTAGAATCAGTTTGGTTCTTGCAAATGAACCTACCTACAAATAAAAATAATTCAAGGCAAAAAAAATTCAAGCTCTTGATAATTTTCCTTTTTTTTCTTTTTTTTTCTCCGATAGAGTGAACAAACCCTTTTTCTTCCGGTTTATTTATGCCAGCTTCTGGTTGAATCAGGGTGGGTCCCAGTTTGGGTGTTTCCCAAACTCTGAGGAGTCCAGAGCAGGGTTTGCATCCTGAAACAGTGAGCAAAATGCCTCAAAATCTCAGTTTTGTCAGGTGACCACACTTTCTGACACAGGAAGGTGTTCCAGGAGTTAAGCCTACGAGTGATTTGGTCGATTTGGTATCTGTGGAATCCCCTGCTTTTATTTTTCCATTGTTTGCCTTGGTTATGTAGGAGAAATCTTTGTGGATTGCCCATCTTCTGCAGAGGCAGCCCTGAGAAAGACCACACAGCAGCCTGCAGTGCCTCGCCACTGGGTGGGAAGGAGACATTTTGGGAGCTCAAACTGGCTGCACTCTTCACACAAAGGGGCACATGGGACGTGACCTCCCCTGGGAGCAAAATCAAGGGCCTGCCATAGTTAATCCTGGGCTTTATTATCTCTCCTGCACATCACTGTGCTTCCTGGCTGGCCCTGGACTGCTGCTGCTCTGCAGAAGTGTGTAAAGAGAGATGCTATCACCCACTATCTGCCGAAGCCAGAAACAGGCAATACCAGAAAAGCCTGTCTTGTCCAATTTCCAGCTCAGCTTTGCAGACTCAAGAAGTGCAGATAGTTTGGACATACTTTAGATAAGGACCTGAATATCTGGGCGGTTTCCTGAGCATTGAATGCCATGCTTCATCCAGTTTACTAAATTGTGTCACTAAATTTTTACCTTTCCTGGTAATAGACTTTCTTGCTTCAGTGTTTCTTCTCCCTACCTCCCAGCAAGAGTATTGGTAAGCGGACAAATATATATGTACAACCACCAGTGTACACTCTCTAGTAATATTAGTACTAAAATGTGCATATTTGCTCAGTGCACTTGGGTTCTTGAGAAATAAATGTGTGAAGCCAAGAGCAAGCTGCTTGCATGCTTACAAAGCCCCATGCCTGCAGTGAGAGTTCACTTTTAAATGTATGATGAAAAAACAGACCTTGCCTTCCTGTCTTTGTAGAAAAATCCCATGTACGTGTGTAGTACAAATGCACTCAGATGCAAAGATGAAAGTGGGTATTTTGCTTCTTTCACACACAGCCACAAAGGGAACCCTGCACCTTTGCAGAGCTGTAATTGCCAGGTGCCTCTTTTAGAGGCAGGATAGATAGCTGGTTTGGCATTGGGCTAATCTTTTGGAAATGTAGGAAGGAGGAAAAAAGGACTGATTACAGATTGCTTTGCTTCATAAACCTCGCTCCCATACTGTCTGAAGGTAAATGTTTGTGTTCATTGTTACATCTTTCTACACAACATATTTAACCAACATTCAAGAGGTAGGCTTTTTTTTTTCTCCAGGGACTTTCAGCTAGTTTTCCCCTTACTTGCCTTTCTGACTGCTTTTTCCCTTATTTACCATTCCTGGCTCCCTCTAATGTGCTTCTGCTAAAGGATACTTTGCTTCTCCATTTGTTTAAGTGAAATTGAATTGCTTAGGGATAACTGTTTGCACCCTAATTCATTTGTGAAAAATGTACCGATGATTGTTCCTATTTGAAGCAGGAATCTCTGAAACACAAATCCTTTCCTTAGGACAGGGAGGCCAGTCTTCCGCTGCTGTTCTACCCCATGAGTCGTAGGTCAGCATTTAATTTCTGGAGAAAATAATTACTATTCAAAATTGCTAACAGGTTTCACAATACTTTTTGAAATTCACATCCAGGGACCACCTGACCAAGACTAGGAGCGGGCAACCTCATAATTAAAGTTTTAACTGTTCCATCTTTAAAACCAAGCACATCACTGACAGCACACTGAAGGCATGGGAGGTTTGTTGGAAGGTACAGTTAGGTGAGCTCAACCTTTGGGCAAGGGGGGGAAGGGCACAGACATCTGAACTCCAGCAAGCATTTTTCAATAAACATTGCAAAGACCCTTTGTCTCCATCACATGTTGCAGTTAGATAATTATCTCCTTTGTTATCTTGCTGTAGAACCACTTCTGTATCAGCAGACAGAGCCTCAGTCACTGTTGGGTTTACAGAAAGTAAAGACGAAGGAAGCAAGGACAAGGACAGGGATCAGAATGGGGATGAGGACAGATGGGGACAGGGAGGGGGTGAGATGGGAGAAGCAAGTGGGGTGAGATGGGAGAAGAAACAGATCTGAAGCGATGCCTAAATCCTGCCACACAGGCTCAGCACAGATAGTGCTTGACTCCACTAGTATGTGCAATGTCACCAGTATGGCAGCATAGTTTCTGTGTGAATAAGCATAATACAAATGCTTCTCAAAAGATGAAAGATCATCCAAGTGGTTGTTTTCCACCTTGTTTCCCTTGTTCTCGCATTTGCTGCCCTGAAGAAGTGCATGCCTTCCCTGTGTAACAGTGAACTCTTGGGACCAGCAGCATCCCAGCACAGAGGAAATTCTCAAATGTGCTGCAGGGAAATCTTGCAAAGGCTGGGATTTCTGTAATTCAAGCACATTCTGGTTTTATGTTTTTCATGGAGATCTCAGTAGGTGCTGAAGCTCAGTGTCAAATTATGGTCTTGTGAAATAGCTGTTTTCTAACAGACAGCTTCTTGATCGAAAAATGGTGCTTTTTTTCGCCCCAATCTTTATGAACCTGAGCTGACAGCATATTCAAAATAGTATATTCAGCATCATGCAACAGAAGTGAGAAGCAAAGATTTGTGTGGTTCATGTTTTGTATAGGTAAAGACTAGGAAATACACTTTAAGTAATCACAAGGAGAATTTTTTTTTTGTTGCTGTTTATTTCAACATTAGACAGTTTTATGTGCACGGTCTAGAAATATACTGAAAGGAATAATGCTATTAAATTGAATTGTGAGAAATATGTGCTTTCTTTTCATATGCCAGTTCTTCTTTCTGGTCTCGAAGTCTGATTTCCCCCACAGATATGGAGTACTGCCGCGTGCCATAAATGTCTCTTTCTCTTAAGCTTTTTCGATCGAAATGTTCAGAGATGACAGACAAAAGACTCAGGCTCTAGGACCAAAGGAAAATTTTAACTAACAACTGCTTACAACGTGAGGAGCTTAGACATTGTAGCTGCTGACCTTGCCACCAGCTTCTCCATGGTGCCAAAGAGGAGCATCTACCACACATTTTATTTCCATGTCAGATTATGTCCTTGCTTTGTACAAATCACATGCTGACACAAAATGTCTATGAGTCAGTCTTTTCCTTCTGGTATTACTCATGTAAGATCTGCAACAAAATCCTCTATTTTCTGCACACAGCAAAGCCTTCTTAGATTCATCACACTGCAAATTGGAAGGAAGAATTATGGCATTTCTCTTTAGAAGAATAAAAACTTTTGACATTTAAATAGTATATTTACCAAAGCACTTTGAGCTATACTGTCATCTATTTTCTGTCTATTAAAAAACATGTTACAGTGTAAAAACTGTTTTTATCTCTGTCTCCACAAAAGCATGGCAAAAATTGATTCTATTTAACGTTTTATCAACTGAACTAGAGAAGAGATATTACCTCTTTGAGCATCAGCCAAAGGTCTTGTAGCTAATGCTGACCTCTGTCAAATCTAGCACATTGTATAGGAAGGATTGACAATTATTGTTCTATTGTATTTTGCAAGACACCAAGGGTCAGAGCAACGGAATTGTTACGTTGCAGCAGAACAATAATTCAAAGCTTGTTTGCCTGTGCTGGGGAAAGCTACTAAGGTCAAAAATCATTGTTGTGTTAGCGTAAAGACAAAATGTTAAGAAATTTGTAAATAGATTTGCAATTTTTCCAATTATTTTAACCGTTTGCAGGGATTTCCTTTGTGGTTGACAGGTATTCCAAATCAACCCACTGTCCTCCTATGACAGCATGATTCTTCCTTTTAGGAAATGATAAATCAGCCTTTTAATCCCAAAGATTCAGATTGCATTGAAACTTTATCTAGCCTGCTGGAAAGGAGAGGTGGATGTCCAAGCAGAAAGGGAAATGCTTTGGAGCATGTATACAGCAGTGAGACAATATTTACAAATTCTTAAAAGGCATTTTGAGTTAACTTGCTTAAGTTTTAAGGCTATGTAAAATAAAAAGTATTCCAAGATATGTCTGTGAAAGCCTTGATTGCATCTCCCTGTGGTGCGTGACTTTTTTTACACTGCTAATTTCTATTGACAGCATTCTGCTTAGTTGAAAGAGCGTCAACTTATATTTTTGGCATTGAAAGTACTGAGTCTGATGTCTTCTTATCTTTTATGAATGAATCTATGGTTCATTGCAAATAGACTATAAAAAGAAAAGTATAACTAAGTGCCTCTATATAATCAACAGAAATGACAAACCCATTCCCATTGATGTTGAAGCCAATAAGGGTTTAATGCAAAACTTTAATACGAACAAGATTAGATATAATACTGAATATAGTTACAGTTCATATATATGAATTAATATATATTCATAATACAGAGGAAAAATATGATGAATATCAATGAGCTTGTCTAGGTCATCTCTTTTGCCTACTGTAGGATCATTTCCTGGGGTTATATTTGCAGTATTTTAGCTCAATCAGCCTGTGTTTGTCAGCAACATCACTCTGCTGCAAAACTAGCAAATACTGTATTGAACTATCTAAACAGGAGTACCATCTACTGGGCTCAGAAAGCAATCCTTCTGACCTGCTTAGCACTGCTGAGTCCTCAGGTAGTGTGTGTGATTCTGTGCACTGCACATTTGGAAAATTGTGGACCAAGGGCAAAAAAAGCTATGGAATTGAAGAGAGAGATGTAGGGAAGGCCTGAAAACATTGATAGTTTTTATGAGGGAAGACATGCAATGGAGCTATAGGCTAGAATGGGAATGGCCTTAACAACTGATACCAGACTGTAAATTGAAGTGCTATTCAGGATAAGAATAGACATCAGTGAGTGAATTAAGGAATATCAAGAATTTGGCTAGATGTCAGACATTTAGTCAGACCATTTCATTGTTTTTTCATGCTTTGGACATTTATTAATCTGTAATGAATAGAACTCACACGGCAGATTGAGAGTCAGACTCTAGTTCTGTTGCCACAGAATCCACTACAAATCAGGACCCATTTTTACTAGGCACTGCCATTACCTTCTGAAAAAGAGCACCCAATATAAATGGACTAATCTCTACATTAATGAATGAAATCACACAGATATCTGGGCTGGCTGAGAGGAACAAATCAGCAGTGGATATTTTCTTTCTTTGTAGAACAGGTGCTGTGGCAGTCAGCCCTCTGCAAAAACTCCAAGGAAGGGAAGAATCTACTGGATGAGAAAGGGGTCAGCAGTGTTCAGCAACATGTGAATTAAAATCAATTATGATTTTAAGGATTTAAAAGGAGAAGAAATGAATGTAAATTTATGAAAGGGAAAAAATTTAACCAAAACCCCAGTCTTAGAACAGGATGACTTTTCATGAAATTCCGAGATCTCCACATAACAGCATCAGGACTTGGTGTAGCTGTTATTATTGGACCACTCTTCTTGTACAAACAGTAATGTTGCAAAGAGATGACAAATGTTATGGCTCAGTATAAAAGCATTGCTTTTTTCCAGCAGGTGACAGTATGGAAGGAAGGCAAGGTAGAAACCGAGTGTGTGGATTATGCCTCATTCTGATTTCCTCTGGCTGCCTAAGTTAAAGCCAAATTCTCCCTGGAACCATCTATTGCTTATGTGTAGGAGTCACTCAGCCTTCTGAGAGTGGATTTCAGTCTTCAAAGCAGTCACTAAAAGGCATTTGTAGCTACACTTCTCCTGCCCAAGGAATATATGTGAAAACACTTTAATAAAATTATTTTCCATTAAAATAAATCACAAAAACGTGTACAGTACAAAAACATTATGGCAAAACTGTTCAAGAAGAGAAAAAAAACTTTATCAAAGCTTAATTTGTCTTCTGAAGTAAACAAACCAATAAGCCAAAGTTGAGAAGGATTTGGATAAGCCATCTCTATGCATATGCCATGCTGATGGTCCCTTTCTGTGTAAATTATGGAACTCCTAGTTTGTCAAAGATACATAGCTTTGATCAGTTCCTAAAATCATCTCCTGTTATGTGAAGGAAACTGTTTCCTCTAAGCTGCCTCTAATCGTCACTGAAGAAAAAAGTTCTAGTGAGGTGACTCAGGAAGAAACTCAAACTAAAAGAAATAGTTTGTGTGATGAGAGCAGTGAAATCGTGGCTGTGACAGAAATCAAACTCCAAACTGACTTGTGAGCGTTGGGTGGGATTCACTCTTAACACCAGATCCTGGCCCTGTGGTTGTTGCAATGTCCCAGAGTTGTGCTGCAGTGCTCCCGCTTGCCCTAAGGCTCAGAGGATCAGGCAGAGGAGCAGAAACACCAGCCTTGACCCAAAATCCAGTGAAATGTCCTTCAAATCCTTGATTCTAAAGGTTCAGTTTGGATTTAATTCTAGCATACACTTGGGGGAAACAAGGCTTAAAGGATGGTCAATGTCCAGAGCTGATGGGAGCTGTCAACTTGTCTAGTGATGACCTAAATGGGACTATATAAAGTTACTACTTAAAATCCTCAAAATCATTGAGTTTGTCATTGACGTGACATAAAATTAAGCAAATTAAAGCCTAGAAGCCTGAAAAAACATTAATTACTGCTTTTAGCTTTCTTTTTCATCAAAACAAATGATGAAAAAGCAATACCTATGACTCTGGGCTTCTCCTGAATTAATTTACTTGGGGTATCTCTGATAGTATAAAGAAAGTGTTTTCTAAACTTTTGCAGAAAACTACTTTCTCTTTCATGTGCAAGTTCAAAATCACGATTGCTTTGTGATATCAATACATTTTAATTAACATTAATTTTATTTTTCATCAGTCACATGCTAATAGAGTTGGGGGAGGATTATTCTTTCTTTTTTACAGCTTACCATTTAGAAGATATGAGTGTTTGTTGATAAACTAATAGAATGCATGATGAAATGGTTCTAGTGTTAAGCTGTTAAACATTGACCAACAAATTAATGTTATAAAATATGTACAAACTACAGTGTGACTTGTGCTTATTGACCCATGTATGTCCTTGCCAGAAAAGTTGTCAGTAAATATTTTATCAGATACACATGTTTAAATTAATGCAATTAAAGTGAAAAGCAGTTCATCAAAGCATTGTTACATCTGAGCAGAAAACGAAACCAACAGTAATTACCATTATTAGATGTAGCATGCAGTATATGACATTACACCAAATAGAATCCAAATCAGAAAAAAAATTTATGTGTAGAGGTTTCTTAGGGAAGTGAATAAGAAAAAAAGCCTTATTAATTAAAGCTAGCCTGGCACAATTCCTGCTACATACTGGTTTCATATATTTCACTTTTTTTTCCCTGTACTTCTCTCATCTTCTCTGTATATAAGGTCTTTGGGGCAGAAACTTATTTTGAGCCCATGAATGCAATTGAAAAGCTTATAGTCAGTATCAATTACATTTTTCACTGTCAGCCACCTAAGATATGTGTTCAGCTGGTGATTCTCAGTATTTGTCACTTCCCGTTAAATGTCAGGAGTCTCAACTCAAGAGTAGATTTTCCTCCAAAGCAGCATCCCAGTTAACAAGTTTTGCATGCTGTAGGTGTGTGCAGAAAATACGTGCAGCAAAAAATGCCTGAGGTAGCACATGTGAACTGGACTTCATTCTTCAGGCCTGTCAATACATTAAGAACTTAAAAAAACTTGGAAACAAAGCCATGTTCTTCCATCAGCCTGCCGCTCCAAAACAGCCAGGGTGAGCTGTGATCCTCCATTGAAGCCAGCCTCATCCTAAACAGCAATTCTCTTGTGAAGGTCTTTTCCCACTAGCCTTACTTTGACTGCTTGGAGACAAATGTGGCTTTGTATGGTCTGGGATGGATGGGCTTTTGGCCCACACCACATCAATTCTGGCTACCGGCTTGTCCCAAATGGGGAGGTCCCAGTTTACAGAGGAGTTCAGTGAAATACTAATCCAGGGAGAGATTTTAATTCGTGCTTTTGGATCCATGATGAGATGCCTTGGCTACTATGCCCTACTCAAAAGATACTTACTGAATAAATCTGAGTAAGGAATGAATGAAAGAGACTGTTATCTGGTCTGTGCGCACAAAGAGGCTAAGTTTGTCAAATTAATTATTCACTGTGAATTATTCACTTAACTCCAACAACCTCACCATAATCCATCTTCTTCTCTCCTTTCCAAGTGTTATGAACATGGTCTGTGCCTAGTTCATATTTTAGTCTCATTCTTTGAGTTATGTGTGATCTAGAATACTAACGTAGCAAAGACTCACAATAGCACTGGGGAAAAATATTATTATTTTATTTAAAATTAACTTAAAAGCTTGAAAACAAACAAAAAACCAAAGAAACAAGACCTAAGTACTAATAGCTGTGAAAAAGTGGAGAGCACAGTGGACATATCTAAGGTCCCAGTCTTGCAAACGTATGGGCATATGCTTTCCAAGTAGCAGCTTTGACAAGATCAGTGGGAGGAGGGATGGTGTCAAAGTTAAACATATATTTATAAAAGGAGGAGCCAAAACATCTCGCGGATTAAAACCTGAAAGCACTTACAGACTTCGAGTTGAAACAGAGCATTAACAAAGGTGAGTCTTTTATAGTTAAAGCTGTAGTTTCACTATGCTCATTCTTATTTCTTATCAGGACCATTTAACAGTTCTGTATTACTAAATCTTAACAGGTTAACTGATTTTAAATATTCAGATTTTGCTCCTGTTAATAATGCTGAGCAGTACCTTAAAACTCTATAATGCAGAGGAAGGATGACACAGCCAATTTTTTTTGCAATGTCCTAACATATGAAATATGAAGAATGTGGCCTATATGAACGGAACTAAATTGATAGCTCAGAAACCCTGCTGCAGTTCACCTGGTTTGGAGAATGTGTGAATCCCAGAAAACAAAATATTTTTAAGATTAAGGGCACAAATGTAGGCTTTATTTTTATCAAGCGAGTTTAAAGAGATATTTAAAGCTAATGCTTCACTTTCTTTATGGCATACTTTGTTTCATGCTAAGCAGAATCCAAAAAGACCCTATTAATGAAGATGGTTTAATGCCTGTGCATTATTATAATGCACTCCTTTGTTCTACACTTTCTCTGTGTGTCATAGACTAAGTCATTAATCAATGGGTGCTGAAAAATAATTGTCTAGTTCTTAACAATCTTCCATTGTTGAAACATTTGGAATTTTAAGATAAAGATGTACTGGCTGCTCTGAAAAAAAATGTGGTTTAAGATTACCCTTCATGGAAGTATGGGCTTATTGTTAGAAATGCAAAGCAGATGACCTGGTTTTAATGTGTTTTAGTGCACTGTTGTTCAATTGCCTATTCAAATTGTGCTCAAAAAGTAGACTTCATTAATGTCACAAAATAATGATTTTGTGTGTTATTTTATTGTACTGGCACATTAATTAAATGGAGAAGCATCATAGAATTACACAGGGTTTAAAAATAGAAGTACAAAATCTTTTTGGTAATAATAATAATAATAATGATAACTCTTAGTCCATTTAATACAATTTAAGAATTATAGTATTTTTGTACTTCTATCCTTGATGCCAGATATGCATAAAAGGCACATACTGATTTACAAATCACCTGGGAGTATGTGTCTATAACAATCTATTTCAGTGACTCACCTAGGAGATCTGCCTGACAACCTTCATATAGGCTGGGTAATTCTGTGGAAAATCTTCTAAATCTTCAGTTCCCAAACAACACAGAATAGTTATTTTTCTTCTGAGAGGAATACTGCAGAAATGGACATCAGTTAACTTCTACCAGCTGTTTCAGCTCTGCCAGCACACTGGTTGGGTTGTGAAGGCCACAGAAGTTGCCTGGAACAGTTCTACATCTGGATGCCCTCTAGCCACCTCAGGCTCTTTTAATGACTCCCAAAATCTAAATAAAAGCAGGAACAGTTCTTCAATTGCAGCAATTGCAGCTCTTTCTAGAAATCCCAATGACACGTACAGCTCTTCAAGATGCTGGGACACACAAATAAATCATCAAGGGAAAAAAAAAGAAAAAATTGAGGCCTGGGAGTTTGTGCAAGGTGATGTTCCTTATGTACACAACATCATGTGATAGTGACTAATCCTTGGGGGAAAAAGGTGTTGTAGAAGTCCGCAAGAAGAAAGCCTAGAATGAGAACAAAGGACACAAACCCAAGAAGGTAACAGATATCTGCAAGGTGCTAATACAAGTGGTCAATTATTGATCAGTGTAGGAGCTGGGTAGAGATAGTTTTAGGGAATAACTGAGGAAGTAAAACATCACATTTATGGCAAGAAGGCAAAGGAACTAACAGAAACACACAAAAGACATTAACAGCTTCCTTAAGGATGGGATGAAAAGAGGAAGAATGGGAGGGGTTACTCCCACACCACTTCACTGAGTTCACCCCACAGGTTAGGCACAATAGTATATCCTTCATTGCTTTTTCATTTACTACTCAATTGCAAACTCAACAATTATATGTAAACTATTATCCTTTACTAGATAACTGTGTTAAACAGATGAGAATTTTACAGGCCAGTGCCTGGGTGTGTTTTCTGCCCCAGCCTTCCCACAGACCAAGGTGACAGGTGGTACAACATCAGGTCAGAGAAAATTGGGATGGAACTGTCCTGTGCTACTTTAACAGCCAGTCCACACACAAATGCTAGAGATGTCTTGTATAATTCAAATTGATGAAGGTCTGACAGTTTTGGCCTAAGGTGTTGTAGCCAGCTCATACACCAGCTTATTAACAGGGAACCTAAGAGCTACAGGCATGATTTTAGTTATTGTTAACTACTTTCCTCAGTATGACAACCACTGTGGGAGATTATTGAGTTAGAAATGGCATGTGAAAAGGAACAACAGGAACCAAAGTAGGTGGAGAAAATACACAGGATATTAACAATAATTTTAAAAATACTCTCAGCTTGGTGGTAGTTATTTCAGAGGGTGGGTGGATTATTTAGTCTTATCAGATTTTTGCTTTTGATTTCCTGTTTTTTACTCAATTAGAATTTTGAGGTGATATGTTAGTCCTTTTCAAGTAAGTGATGAATGTTCACTGACCTCTATATCAAGAGAAACAGAAAAAACTACACTCAATTTCCCCACTTATTTTATTCATACTGAATACAACTTTACTAAAATCCTAAAGCCAGTGGCTCCAAAGATTATTGCAAATATGTTCAAAATTTAAAGAACAATGAACTTCAAATTACATACACATGAAGAAAAGAGCAGAGGGTTTTGTCAACATTCTCAAATATTTACTGCTTTTCTTCTTCCTACTGGCTGTTTATTTTCCCCTGATTAAATACTGAGCTCCTTGGGACAAGCAAAGCACTTATTTCAGTGCCTGGAAACCACATAGCACATTGTGCAGGTTATGGCAAATAAATACTAAAGCCCATTATGGGGAGATGAGTCCTGCCATTGCATTTTGTCTTCCTGTTTTAGCTACTCGAGGAATGTGTGTCCTTTATTTTCTTTTTCTGCATATGCTCATATAAATGTTGGAGAACTCAACCATATATATGTCCACACCAAGGGCCAAACATGCAATAAAGTCAATAAACTAATTTTCTAGTGTGATGGCAACAATGAAGTAAATTCTCTGCCTAGTAAATAAGGAGGAAGGCAGGGAGCTGCCAACTTAAACACACTCCTCCTCTTTAGCACCTCGAACTCTCAAGAAAAGGTCTTTCTCTATGCCATAAATCATTGAGAGATGAAGAATAATTGTCTAGTCCTTAATCATCATCTTTTGTTGAAACATTTGGAATTTTAAGATAAAGATGTACAGTTTGCATTGAAAAAAACGTTGTTTAAGATTATCCTTTCTGAAAATGTGAGCTTATTGTTATAAATGCAAAGCAGATGACCTAATGTTAATGTATTTTAGTGCTATTTTAGTGCTGCCTATTCAAACTGTGCTAGAAAATAGACTTCATTAATGTCACAAAATAATGATTTTGTGCATTATTTTATTAAACTTAAACAATAATTAGATTTAAAAATACTCTGGATCTATAAAACATTTGAAAACAGAATTCTACCACATTGCTGTAAGTATAGAAGGGAACAGTTCTGAGGCTGTTGAAAGCTTATTCTCTTTTTACTTTTTCCTAGCTGTGTGCCTAAACAAAAAGAATACACTGCAAGTGGTTACAGCCCAGCTAGAAATACACAGGTCTGTGCAAATCTAGTTATAGTAAGACAAAGAGAATAGCTTAAGAGGGTTCAGTTTTATTTTTCCTTCAACTTCAGTAGCATGACAGAACTTGAAATACAGAACTGCAATGCAAGCTATTAATGCCAGAGAGAACTCTACTTCCAAAATAGTCAAGACTATTTATGAAAAAATAATGTGTTATATAACAGAAAGATCTCCTCTTTCAAGAAAACCTTAATGGGTTACTGCAAAAATGTAGAGAAATGGCACCATGTTTTGCAGAATAAATGACCTTGATAACAGAATCTCTGGCAATAGCTTTCATGATAAAGAAAAGCTTAGGTAAATTAAGCATTTCCCCTGTCCCCCAACTGTATTATCTGTATTTATATATTGCATTTGTACCACCCACATTGTGTGAAGAGTTGGTGCAGTACAGCAATTCTTTCTGCATGTAGCTTTGGTATGAAGAACAACTAGTTAAAACAAAATGGATACCTGATTGAGGGAATTCTGGTAACAGAAAAAAAAATTGTCTGCAAAGCCTATAACCAGTCATACATAATTCTTGACCTGCTCCTATTGCAGAGGGGGGAAAAATCCCCTGCAGCTTTAATATGATAAAAACTGCAACTATGAGAATGTAGAGCTCATTAATCAATCTGCACTAGCCCTTAGGGCTGGTGGTAGGCAACAGGAAAGGAAAGTTGACTATTGGGAAAGAAAATACTAACTCTCAGTCTTACTTATCTGCAATATAATATATACAGCTGAAAACTTGGGGAATTCAAATGCATCCATGTGGTCTTGTAAGGAATATGACCTGGTGGGATAGAGGTGCATATTCTAGAGGAGTAGGCCTTTATTCTTAACTTTTTTTAGTCTATTTTGTCTCACAAAAAGTTGTTGAACCAGTGTGGGCATTAGTCACCTAATTACCTTAATTTAAACAGGATACGTTCAAGCTTTATTTGTCATCTTGGGTCAAAAACAAATCAGAGAGATTGCAATTCTGTGTGGATGTTTCTAAACTATCTTGGGGGAAGAAACAGTGATGCTTCTCCAGTAGCTCTCTAAAACCAGTAAAACAGTGGCACAACCACTGTAGGTAAAGTTAAGATAATTTTAGACTTAAGCTTTTGACAGAGTAGTTTTCTTTCATGCTGCCAATAAGAGTGCCAAATTATACACAACCTTCTTCCTTTTGTGTGCTGCATATACAAGGAAATGAAAGCGACAAATATACACATGTAAAATCCAGCCTATATCCACACAGTTGCTGTCTTCCCAGTATGAAATAAATTCCAAATTTCTTTTTAAAATTCTTTGGGCCTTATTTGGTGTCAATATAACAAGGAAAACCAATATTTTGTGTGCATTTTCCTCCCACATACAATATCATATGATCACTAGTTTTAAATCTACCAGCTACATATACCTGTGATTATATTTTTCCACTGTTTCATTAATATTCAAATTAATTTATTAAGAAAGAGGATTTTTCACTATATTTATAATTTTAAACATTGTAACTGGCCAATAACATTTGGGTAATATTCTGTTTAAATTTAACCATCTTCCCTGTTGCAAGCACTGTTGCTGACCTTAATGTCGTACAATATTATCTGCTCAGCAGATTGCATCAATAGTCTCATTGTATTTTTTAGCACGTTAGCTTATCAGGAAAAGTCAGGAAGAGAAAAATTCACAGTTCTTTGGAAAATAATTTAAATGAATAAAACAAAGATATCATTATTAGCATGTCTAAATTCAAATACAGTTATAGTAGCAGCAGTTATAGAGCTGCTGCTTAGTCCTTTAAACAGTGTCTTATTAAAAGAATAAACTGGCGAAAGAACTAGAGCACACGTCTTATGATGAGCAGCTGAGGGAGCTGGGGGTGTTCAGTCTGGAGAAAAGGAGGCTCAGGTGGGACTTTATCACTCTCTACAGCTGCCTGAAAGGAGGTTGGAGTCAGGTGGGGCTCAGCTTTTTCTCCCAAGGAACAAGCCACAGGACAAGAGGAAATGTCCTCAAGTTGCACCAGGGGAGGTTTAGATTGGACATCAAGAAAAATTTATTCACTGAAAGGGTGGTCAGACACTGGAACCTGATGTGGGCAAGTGGTGAAGTCACCATCTCTAGAAGGATTCAAAAAACATGTAGATGGGGCACTTGGGGACATGTTTTAGTGGTGGACTTGACAGTGCTGGGTTAGTGGTTGTACTCCATGATGTTAGATGTCTTTTCCAACCTAAATGATTCTCTGTTTCTATGTGTATCACCCACTACTCAGAAGCATAAAATTGTCATGCACAGGGAAAAACTAAAGCTGCTGACATTCATAATATTAAAGAAACAAAATTTTTCTCCTGCAAGGCGTACCTGCCTCAGCACTACCTTACATAAATTACTGGCTGAGTAGAGAGTAGAAAAGTATATGCCACAGATATATTTCTAATATTTTCTCATTCTGAGGAAAAGAATCAAAAAATTGCTATAGATTGCCTTATTTGAGAAAGTCCCTCATGCAAAGAAGTTTTTTGGTGGCATGTAAGGCTTTGATCCTTACTAAAATGGGAAGAGTCAACAAGCTCTGAGTTCAACCATCCACCTGATTCTTGAGTTGATCGTGAATGGAACAAACAGCAAACCAGGACATTTTTTCATCACTGTGGGGCATAATCCCAAAATAGAGATAAACTGATTCTGTTAGCACCTAGTACTCACATTGCAATTATCCTTGTCAGCTATAACTTACTGGGAAGGATAAGCCCCTTGGAAAAAAATGGTGAAGATGGATAAAACTGCAGATTGAGCACGTGGAAATTGGAGGATTGGAGGCCATATGACTGAAGTTCACAACTACAGGACTTGGAAGGGCAACACAGTTAGCATGTGACTGTTGAAGCTTATGTTAGACCATACTGAACCCCAATTTAGTTCAAGTACTGAATTTGCACAAGTGACAGCAGAATGCTCAGGGCAGACTGAGCAGCACAGAACTTCCAGAGCAGTCTTCTGCCAAGGAGCAGGAGATGATCTGCCTGGATGATTTTTCACATGGATTTATTCGTGTTGCTCCTTCAGTCCCAGGTGGAAAGCATCACACCACCACTTCAACCTGGAAACATACTTTGGGTTTCCCAGCTGTCAGATGCTCTGCAGACGTCTGCCCCAGGAGAAGCCATGGATTTTGGAAAGCTTGGCTGGCAGAGGGAGCTGGCCCACAGGAGTGAGACAGGGTCTATATATAGAGAGCATCTTTTCTGAAGTACTCTTTGTTATTTTATACCTTCTAGATGTAACTAGCTTTTGACATCAGTAAAGTCCCTGTCAGGGAATAGCTATATAGCTGTAGGACACTAGAGCCTTGAGGGGCATAACCTGCTGAAAGGAGAATGGAAAATTAGGGCTGAAGGAGTGTCAGTCTGTGTGAACTCACATAGGGATGGAAGCAAAAAAAAAAATATTGCTGAATCAACACAATGTGCCTTTCCATCCCATGCTGCTGTCTCTGGCAGGTCCCTCATTAAGGTGTACATTTTAAACCTAGAAGTCTGAGTTTTCAGTGCTTTAATGGATAGCCATCCTCCTCCCCAGATTGAATGATTTGGCTGTGAACACTGTGCAAAATACAAATTATTTTCCATAGAAAAAATTAGTAACTTTCTACATTAGCAATTATTGAACATCTGAAATATACACATTAACACACATAGAGCAAGGTATAGCTGTTGGTAAATTGGGACTTTTTAATAGGTGACCTTTGTAAACCCACATAGAAGATCTGTCCTGGATATGAAATTCATACTGCGCCTAATTTCACCCAGAGTGCCAATTCCATAGTTCAATATTTTTCATTTATTTCAGGTTTCCATGGTTTGTTTATACAATGCTGAAAAGCCATTTAAGTTATTCTTCATGCTACACTTCTCATTTTGGTATTCATGAAAAACTTCTTTTCCAAACAAACAACAAACCCCCAAATCCTAATCTGCTTTTTGCCCCTTCAGGGTGTGAAGAGGAAGAACTCTAAAAAGCCTTTGCAACTCAGAAAAGCCCACGTCTGTAGAGGCATATAAACTGAGGGGAGAAAATATCTTTCATTAAGTCAGGGCAGATCTATTTTGTATTCTAGCCATTTACATAGAACAGGATTATACTTCAGCACTAAATAAGTGGTAAAGTAATGCTTGGTAAAGTATATATTATCTTCTTAAATGTAATCTCATAATCAGATGTAGCAGCATCTTAAACAAATACATTTCTCAATAGGTGATGTTATACCATGCAAAGTAGGGGAATCATTTCACAGGAATTTGATACACTGTTAGTGCTTTTATCTTGTTCCTAAGACACGGCATTGTTTGGGCATTAAAAGAATATTAAGTCCAAAGATGCAAAATTCAGTTTTCAGCCTGTTTCAGTGTTGTTTGTTATGTTCTTCGTACTTTGGTGTACAATCCCTTGTGATAGATTAAAAAAAAAAAAAAAAAGAATTAACACAATCCTAATGACAGAGGACAGTTTATACTTCTCCATATTAACCTACTACACATTTGCTTCTCTAAAAGGGAACAAATTTTTCCAGGCTTAAGGCTAAGCATGAAAAAAGCAAGGTAGACCACTGGTAACCAGATGTATGTAAGGAAATCATATTTTATGAACAAAATCTGGGGGACACTGTTGAGGCAGTTTCCAGGATGTGAAATACTTTTGCAACCCATTAAAGTATGTAAGAAACATGTTTTGCCATTACAACTGTTGTCTTTGACTCCTCAGCACCAAGGCCACATTTTCTGAGAAAAATCAGGCATGTTAAGTGTCTTCAGTAAATTTGTCGTCAAACATTGAACAACTGGTTCACAGCAATGATACGTCATCAGTATCTGCTCATTTGCCAAATGTTCTTCATTCAACTGACACCTTACACAGGTCTATCTCTTCTCATTAAGCACAAAGCAAACTTCAGCATTGACATGTCTTGTACATTTTGTGTTAGTGAAAAAGTTATATCTCAACTGATCAAATATGGAAACTTGAACATTTGAAGAACTGCATGAAAAATATGAAGCTTGTCTCAGGAACGTCTGGAAGCCTTGGCTGCTGTGTATGGCACACAGTGGCTATGGTTCTGTGGTCTAAAGTAGGAGGAGGTGGTCTACAGCTGAGGGCGTATCAGAGTACCTGGGAAAAGTTACCCAGGGAAGCTGTGGATACCCCATTCCTGGCAGTTTTCAAGGCCAGGTTGGATGGGGCCCTGAGCAATCTGTCCTAGTGGAAGGTGTCCCTGCCCATGGCAGGAGTGTTGGACCTCGATGATCTTTAAGATCTGTTCCAACCCAAGTCATTCTATGATTCTATGGTTCTATGATATCTTAAACATGGCAAATTTGAGGTTATCTGTGGAAACTTTGTATATGACATATACGAAACAGAAATGAAAACAAAATGAACAAACCAACCTGCCAAACACCACCGAACTGCAAAACTGCAGCAATCCTTTCTCCATATCCAGAGATGTGTAACTCACAAAGTGCTCATTAAATTCCTCCCTCCTGTTTACTCCACAACCTGGAGAACACAGATTGCTCCTTTATAAATCATTCCAGGAGTAAGAAAGACAGTTTCTGCAGTTTACATTATTTTTTTATTTTTCCCTGAATAAAATGCACACAGTTCTTTCTCATACCGTGATCTCAGAGTAAAGTTGCCACCTTTGTATTTTCTCTACTTGCACAAAATAAATTAAAAAAAAATAGCAAGATAGGTGCAGGTCAATGATTGCTGTTCGTTCTTTGTACAAAGCCTCAAATACTCACCATGGCATTCATGGAACAGTGCCAGAAATCTTTTTTAAATTTTGAAGGTAAATATTCTCAGTGAGGTGATGTTAACCATCTTGCTGGTAGTGGTCATCACATCAACAAGCTGCAGAGTGCCCTGGTTTTTGGATCTACTGTGACGGAGCAGTGACACTAACAGCCAGCTATTGGCAGTTATAAGATCTGAAAGTGAGGGAAGAGCGTGGGAAAAGGAATGGAGTTTAAAAACTGAGTGTAACATATTAATACAAATGAACAACAAATCATAGTGTTGTTATTCTGTGTTAGATTCTGGGAGTAACACTGTGGTTTTAAAATCTGGGTATTATCATAACAAGACAGAAATTTGTTGACTAATACATGGTTCATTTATTTCACTAATTATAAATTGCTGAAACACATCTTTCCTCTCTGCCCCAGTGTTCTTTTCTTTCTTGTTTCCTGTATGTTTTACTTTAAAATAGTTCTTTCTTCAGATAGACAGGTAAATATAGTTACAGGTAAATATGAAACCCACTGCTGTAGAAGCTAGAAGACAACACAGCTCTATTTTGCTAACAGAACCTGGTTTAATTTTAAACATACAGTTCTCCTGTCAATTCTCCTATCATTACGCTCATGCCTAAAGAAATGCAGATGCTCAAATGTTTGCAGGGTTGGCTATTTAGTTATTAGTTAGCAGTTAATTAATTCCACCAACTAATTTATAAAGGAGGCAACGTTGCATTTCCTATTTCAGAATCCAGTGATGAAGGTTATTCTGTTAAAAGGATTAATGAGATCTGTACTGGAAATTCCGCATGCTTATCCTTGTTCCAGTGCAATGTTTTTTCCCAAAAGGAACTATATCTTAGAGGTAAGGATAATTTTAGAATCACAAAATTTGGGAATGGAAAGGTGTGGATGTGGAGAAGACAAAAAGCCTTACTTTTACTTTTCTCCAGGCTGGAAAGAATCTTTTTTAATTTAAGGAAAAAGTGATTTCTGTAGAATAAGAGTCAATAGGAAGAAAAACAAGAGATAAATAAAGGTTTGTAAAGAATTGCAACCATTGGAAGACTACCCTGACTGCAGAGTATCTCTATGCACAGAGCATCTGCAATTTGGACTAAGTATCTAATTCTTTATCAAACAGCATTAACCTGTTTCCCTGTCAATATCTTCTGGCTGCAAATTCTACAGCTTATAGTTGTGTTCATTTCTCAGCCACTTTAAATTTGCAGAGGATTAATTTAATTGACTGTTTCATTAGCCTTGTGGTACAGGAAAGGATAAAAAGTAATCCCTAGCTGCCAAAAGTTCATTGCAATATAAAATGCATTTGTATTCAAATAAATATATATTATAAACACATGAGTGTATTCAGGATGTTAAGGGGAGATTTAATATCAAGACCCCTGTTCATACAGCATTTAGTTTCTCCCTGTTTCCCCATGGTTCGCCCACCTTTACTGATCAATGGAAAAGGACTGCAGTGCTTAGCTGAGATATTCCAAACTGCAGAGCAGGGGTTGGTGAGCAGCATCTGCTCTCTTGCTTTGAGGGGGAATGTAGAGGCTGACTTGACTTCCTGTGTAAAGTTCTCATTTGCAGATGTTCATATCTCAAAAGCTAGAAGAGCCAATTATTTAAATATTAAACAGTACTTCCATCAGTCAGTCCGTAGCTTCAGAAGTTTCTGAAATATGTTCGTTTGTCTAGACTACATCAAAGTCATAAACCCAATTTTTTAATAGACTGATGTGTGTGACAATTGCATATCGTTTCTCAGATTCTCTTTTCCGATTGAAAATTGCTCAGTGGTTCAAAAGAAAGATTAAAAAACAACTGAAGTATAAGGGGATAAATTAAGATTCTGTGTAAAGATTCCCACTGCATTTAGCGGGTTTTGAAGAAGCATACATTTCAAATGACTTGCTAAACATTCTGTCTGCCAAAAGTAATAAAATAATAATTTACACTGGTGAAATATCTTTCATCAAAGAATCACAAAATGTGCTATAAAGCTGGCAGTAAACTTATTTTAACTTGGAAGAAATTAAGACACAAAGAGGTTTAGGCCTGAATATCTGTTGCTATTATAGACATGATGCTGTTCTCTGACAGGATGCAAGGGGTGGGTCCTCTTTACACGGGCAGGAAATGACAGGCTTTTCCTTCTTTCTGATGTTTGTGTGGGTGGACAGGACATTATCTTCTTGGTGTGGGTGACCTGCTCTGGCAGGTCTGGGTCCCTCTGACCAGCACCACAACCTTCTCCTTGGCCATACCCAGGCACAAGTCATGGGCCTCCCACCAGCTGCCACTGAGCACCTGGGAAACAAAGGAAAAGCTCCTGCTCACGTGCAAGATGCACAGTGTCACTAAGGGAACATCCAGATGGGAGTTCAAACTCAAACCCATCACATTTACCCTTTGATGGGTTAACAGCACTCCAGGACACGGGAGAGAGCTCCCAGCCCACTGAGGCAGCACAGGACATGATCCCAGGCTGCTTTCCTGTAGCAAGGTCCAGCAATCAGGAACTGTGAGACACCACACAAGGCTCTGGGGATCGAGCTCCCCTTGTGTCACATGAAATGTATTCCCTCACCAAGTCTTCCAAAACAGAGAAAATGGACAACTTTTGCTTTTACTTAAAAAAAGAGATTTCTTGTGGTGAACCTTAGCTTGAAACAAATCCAAAATCTGTCTTGCTTTTGCAACATTCCTAGATGCACCTACATGTGTCAAAGAGTGGTTTAACACAAGAGGTGGGGAGATATTCAGGAGTTTGTTCATGGGGAGGGGAGGAACCAACCATCCTGTACAGTGAATCTTAATGTCAAGGCAACACGAAACTCCAATTAACTACTGCTTGGAAGTCTAAAATTAGGAGTAAGCCCTCATGTTTAGGAAACTTAGTTTGATTTTTAGAGAAAAACAAATTTACTGCAAGCTGCGAATATGAAGGATGTCTCAAAATCAAGCCTTTGCTGCTGTCAAAATATATCACTGCTTTTCTATAAAGCCCAGAGCTTATGAATTAAAAGCAGCAAATGCAATACACACACACACACGCACACACACACACAGAGAACCCTAAACCCTGAGTTTATGAATTAAAAGCAGCAAATGCAATACACATACACACACACACACACACACACACACAGCACCCAGAACCTCAAACCCTGGACTTGATTGAAATACCTTTATCTAATTTTTATAGCACCTGAGTATTCCAGATAAAGATGGCTTTACAACTTTACTGGCATTATAGTAGTTTTTTCCCCCTCTATTGTGTCTATTCAAGTCAAAATTCCTTTATTTGTATTTAACTTGCTTCTTAAATAATGCGAATCTTATAAACTAACTGATTGGAGGCATTACAGGAATAAAACACGAATGCAACTAGCTCTCTGAATTTCCCTGCACAGAATTAGCAAGACATAATCTATTTACATTTTACTCCCAGGCTGCATTTTTTTCTGCTTGTTATTGTTATTTTTCAACTACTTTTTTGCAAGTCATGAGAATACAGGGGTTTTTTTTTATCCAGTTGTCCAAAAACTCTGATGCATTACCCATATGGGAATCCTGTTGGTGCTTTGTAATGGAAGGGAAAACAAGAATCAGGAAGAGAAAAATCAATTTAGCCACCAAGCATAAGGGTCACAGCCAAATTAGTTTCAGTACTGATGGCAAGATACTATGATTTGAAAGGGAAGCCAAATAAAGTAAGAAAAAGGTAATAGTCAGCAATGTTTTAAATCATTTGGAAATAACATGGGCCATGACACAGCACCACTGCATTGCACAAGCACTACAGGCACTCTCTTTTTCTATCACAGCTTCACATTTCTTTCAGAAAATAGGTAGACTGAATGCTTAAAGACCTGAGTGCAAGGGAAATATGTCACACAGCAAGACATCTGCCAAATTTGTGTTTCTTAGCATTACCAGAGTAGAGGACATGATTTGTGATAGAGCAGAACGAGAGAAGAGGCCAAAGAGAACATGACCACAGCAATGAGACATCATTTATTCATACTTTTACTGCCAGAAGTAAATAAAGTTATGCTTGTAATTATTGCAGCATATGTGGAACTAGGAGGAAAACTGCTGAAGCTTTATTGTCCAGATAGCACTGAAAGGTAGTTAATTTATACACAGGCACACTGAAGAAACAGTACCCATTATCACTGCTGTCCACTCTAACACATTCCATCTTCAGCCAGATTTAATTTAACAAGAAGAGCTTCAATCTGCCACTGCTGCAGTCTCTCCCTCCTGCACTTCACAGCCTCTTTTATGTGTCTGGAGAGAGAAGGAGGCGCTGTAATTAGCTGCTGATATTAACAGGCTTTCTTTTGCTTTATGAAGTTGGAAATAAATGGTCACATTACTGAGCAGGCTGCTGGATACTCATCATAATTTTTTCAGAGTTATTTAAAGTGGGCGTGAGAGCTGTTGTTTCTGTGCTGCTTTCTTGCCTTTGTGTAATGGAGTTTTTCGTTCTGTATCAAAGCAAATTGGGGTCCCAGTTCTGTTTATGTTAGCAGCACGGCTCCAGCCAGGGAGATTGCAATCTCTAACATGAGAATATGAAGAGGAGCAGGCAGCACAGCAGCACAGAGATTTGTACAGATATTTTCTTCAGCAATTTAAAAATCTGAGTCTTAAACAGTTAGGGGTTTTTTGCCTATTATTTTGTCTCCTACAAAATCAGATAAAGCTTCCTAGAAAGCAGGACATTCTCAGAAGTGTGTGGCAGCAGTTTCATAAAAGTGTCATATTGCCATTGCTTTTCACAGTACTTGTAGGAACTTAATTTTCTCCAGCTACTATCTCCAAGTTGTCGGAAACTGGCCAGAGGGCTACAATATTATTGGACAGGTCAGGAATACAGGCAAAGGTGGAAGGTGAGCAGAGGAATGAGTTTAATGGTAGAGAGTTCGCTTTGATGCTCAAAACAGTTCAGAAAGCAGCACACTTGACTGAGTTACAAAAGTCTCAGCAGCCAGAGTGTCACACCATGGACAGATGTTTGTTAAATGTAAGTAACAGTCGAAGGAGAAACTCCACCAAAGATAAAATTTCTCCTTTGCCGTATAATATCAGCTTTTCCTGAAGTTTCATGAAACACTTGCCACTGCCCCCTTCCTAACAATTGTACCAGCACATTTTTCATCAGGGATTTTTTTCTTTTTTTCCTCTTCACAGTTTTTTATAGAGAGAGTGAGAAAACTGCTATGATTTAAGCCACTGGAAGTGTTTCGGTAGCATTAAATGAAAACCAAATCTTAGAATTGTAGAATCAAAAAATTATTTGGGTTGGAAGTGACCCTAAAGGTCATCTCTTTGCAACTCCTGTGCCGTGTGCAGGGACACCTTCCACTAGACCAGGTTGCTCAGAGCCCCATCCAGCCTGGTCTTGAACACTGCCAGGGATGGGGCATCCACAGCTTCTCTGGGCAACCTGTGCCAGTGTCCCAACTAGCTCACAGTAAAAGATTTATTTCGAAAATCTTATTTAAACCTACCCTTTCAGTTTAAAGCCATCTGCCCTTAGCCTGTCACTACCTGCCCTTGTCAGAAGTCCCTCTCCAGCTTTCTTGTGACTTCCTTCAGGTACCTGAAGGCTCTACAGGTTCTCTCCAGAGCCTTCTCTTCTCCAGGCTAAACATCCCCAACTCTCCCCGCCTGGCTTCACAGGAGAGGTGTTGCAGCCCTCTGATATCTTTGTGGCCCTCTCTGGACTCACTCCAATTCAACATTCTTATGCTGGGGTCCCTCAGAGCAGAGTAAAGGGGGAGAATTCCCTGCCTCAGCCTGCAGCCTGTGGTGCTTTGGATGAAGCCCAGGACACCTTTGGCTTTCTAACTGCAAGTGCAAATGGCTGAGACCTGTTGAGCTCCTTGTTCATCAACTCCCCCAAGTCCTTCTCCTCTGAGAGAAGGCTGCTCTCAATCCATTCTCTGCCCAGCCTGTATTTTCACTTGGGATTGCCCCAACACAGGTACAGGACCTTGCACTTGGCCATGTTGAACTTTAAGAGGTTCACATGTGGCCACCTCTCCAGCCTGTGCAGGTCCCTCTGGATGGCATCCCTTCCCTCCAGTGTGTTGACTGAACCTCTCAGCTTGGTGTCCTCAGCAAACTTGCTGAGGTTGAACATAATCCCACTGTCCATGTTGCTGACAAAGGTGTTAAACAGCACCAGTCAGAGACCAGGAGAAAGACATCAGCACTCATTCTAAAACATACATTGATGCTCATATTTGATTATAGTAAGTACCTGGGGAAGCTTCTTCCTAATTTTGTTGAACAATAAGCACTGTAATCTTTCAGGCTGAGTCTCAGTAGTGGCAACCTTAAGGACAATATTGACTGACTTAACAGATCCTTGCATTTGTTTTAACATATCTGCTCTTCTAACCCACTTTCCCTCTTGTCCAAATTAAATCCTAACTCTATTTTTAAAGTTTAAGTTTTCTCTCTTGTTCATATTGCAAGTATTTTATCCTGACATCTACTCATCTTAAGACCTCAATAAATAATACCTGATGGAGCAGCTTCCCCTGCAAACTGTTCATGAAGCTGCAGACTGTCAGGGCAGTTCTGCTTCCTTTTGCCAGCCAATCAGTGGAATCTCTCAGTGTTCCTGCTTGTTCCTGGTTTAGAGATGTGGGAGTGGCAGCAAAAACTTGAGTTTGCTACAAGCATAGAATAACACTATCTACAGAAATTTTTAATAGACTGAGTCCCTGTACATCCCTGCTTTTTCAATAAATGATAGACATCTTTTCAAACCCCAATTTTTATCCTTAGTTATACAGCAGTACTCCAACTGATGATATCATCTACCCTTTCTTAGAGCATATTTTCTGTGCTAGAATGAAGAGTAAGTTTAAAATTGAAGATCCTTATTTTGCATAATTATATGTAAAGGCAGGAAATGTATTTCTATCATTTATTGAAGCTTTTTACAAGAATTCATCCCTGAATTCTGAACGAAAGTACATTTTATATGTATAGAAAATACCAGCAGTAGCAGTCAAGAATAGCTATGGTAACAAGTCTAAGAGATTTTGACTCATATCATAGTCAGTGAATAAAATCTCTTTACATGAAATATCCCTGAAGACTTTTTCTGAGCAAAATTATACAACTGTTTTTCCCAGAGTGTGATGGTGTATCACACAGCTGACAAGACCCAGAAAACTGGTACACTGCTGAGGGCTCCTTTCACAACACATGCTTAGCAATGTGGATGCACACAGGGTCTAAATTCACTACACGTCTAACAAAAGGTGTTGCTCTATTTAGAGGAAATTCATTTTCTAAGTAATCTTCCTTTAGAAGTTATAGAAGGAATCTTGAAAAGGAAGTAAAAAAAGCTGCAGAAGGTGCCACCAAAGAGTTTCTTTAAAACTGGGATCAAAAAATTGAATAGCATGTTTATTTTACATGCATGAGCAAGAGTAAATGTTAAGGAAAGTTCCCTGTCTGACCATTTGGGAGCAACTCTGACAGTCACACCCTCACCCCCTCGAGCTAAGACTGAGGTCCCTTTGCAGCCATACCCCCCACTCTCTTGCAGTTTGAGAAGGTTTCCTTACTGGCTCAACTCCGGGTTTCCCATAGCAGTCTTAGATGTCTAGATCCTTAAAATAATTTAATCATGGTGCACCAACTGAATAACAGCTAGAACTGGTGCCTCCGAGGAGGAACCTGAGCAAAGGACCCCTGGGGTTTTCCCTTACAGTCTAAATATGTGAAAGTCTGGGCTTCTCAGCTCCTGCTGCATCTCTGGGTGTCCCTCACCTGGCTGTCCACAGGTCCCTGTGCCCTTTGTTGTGCGAGGGTCAGCAGTTCATGGCCTCTTGCCTCGGGCTCTACCTCCCAGAGCTCAACCTGCAGCTCCACTGCAGCTGCACTTCGGGCTACCTGCACCAAATGTATTCCTCAACACACAAATCCTCAATACTGCAGCATCAGTGCACTTCAGCAGGGTGGTTCTCATTCTCAGACGGTTGCTGTGAGGAACTGTGAGAAAAAAAATTTCTACGAGAGATTATTATTGATAGTTTGCACTCCAAGGTAATCTACTCCAGGGTTCAACAGGGACATAACCCATTGCTGAAATATCTATGGAAATTATTATTAAGTAAACTCAGGAGGTATTGTATAGCAATAAGGCAATTGTAGTTTTTTATCATGAAACTTTGTAAAAAGAGTTTCATCTGAAGTTAAAAAAAAATATTTGCTACATTCAGTTAATGTTTCAAAGAGTGAAAAATCTGTACTTTCACTGACAGGTGTAATTGTGCTTTATTGGCTACTTAAATACTACCATGTTTGCAATCAGGTTGCTTTGGCTTCTGATAAATCTCAAAGTAATGATAAAGCTAATGGCAGCCTACACACGTGGCTTTGCCTCTGTATACTTGACATTCTCCTGACTTATTTCCTTGGGGATTTGTGTCTTCAACTACTCAAGTTTGCAACAGAGTTGTCTTAAAAAGAAAGAAACGTCATCACACACTCCACTTTCTATCAAATGTCAGAAAATGAGAACTTGCTAGGAACAACCATTTTAACCCAAGGCTTGCTTTTAGTAGATGTTGCAACACTGTGACTGTTTTATTTAAGTCGCATTTAGAGAGCTGCAATGCACTTTGGACGCTCCCGTGATTTGTGCTGTGATATGAGTAGCCCAGGAGGCAACCAGTCAGATACACTCTGAGTTTTTCTCTTGCTTAAAAGGGGAACTGTCATAGTATGTCACCTGCAAAATACACCTCTATGTCCTCTTCCTGATCATGACTGGCAAATGATTCTCTTCTGCAGAAGAGAAGCCTTCATTTGCTCCTAGCTCCTAATCCAACAGAGATCCCTCCAACATGATCCCATAAGGTCACACCAGCAACCAGTGGAGAGAAACACTGTCCAGCCAGATAATTCCAGACTGCATTTTGAATACATCATTCACATTCTCAATTTTCACAGCTTTCTGACCCATCTAAGCACCAAAAAGCAAGGTATCTTATTACCAAAAGGGCTCAAAACAGTCCTCCTTGGATAGATTTTATTCTGTTTTAATTCTACTGTCTTCCATTGGAAAATGTTCCCATGGGTCAGTTTAAACTATTGCACTTTTCGGCTCCATCTTGTAGCAAGAGGAAAGTTTACTTACTTAGGTTCCCTGCCCCAGACTTCAGCCCTTTTCCATCTTCTCTGGATGTTCTGATATTCTGGATGAACTTGTTGCTGCAGCTTTCTGCTTACAGATTCTCCCAGAAAAGCAAAGGACTTCTCTCTTTTATCTCCTTCCATCTGTAGCCATGAGGAGGGAACTTAATAGGGAGGTTTCAGTCTAATTCTGGTCCTCAATGATATCATAGCTCTTTGCATAGCTCTGTTGGGCGGCACCCACAGGATCCTCAGATGCTCTCAGGGAGTGCTGTGTAGCCAGGGATACTCTGCTGATTCCTTCCTTTGAACATCCCTTCTGTCCTTTTCTTCTTTTGTTGTCATGCATTTTTGTATCAATTCTTAGTTCTGACCCCCACTCCTTTTTCAAGGGCTCTTCGTTATTCAATATGGATTTCCTCCAACTCTTTATATATTCTCCAGTAAAAATACTTAGAAGAATATTGGAACTGGGCAGACACACAGCAACACCTTCTCAGTGCTGCTCCCACCAGACTGAGTCTTGGATAGATCCTGAGCCAATATTACATTTCATCTTCTTCCATCTCAGTTACAAAAGTGAACAGTACACAATCTGCCTTTGAATTCCAGGAGAAAAAACCCCAAGCAAACAAACAAAACCAAAAAACTCAGCCATGTGGTGAATTTAACGTGCTTTGGTGTATCATCATGCAGATACTTCTACTTTTCTTTAAAACTCAACAGCACATGATAGTTCTCAATTCTGTTACTGACCTCATTAAAACTTGTGGGGATCAAAATCCCTTAGAAAGATGTCTGGGAAATTCTGTCTCTGATTCTACACCTTATCCCTTTTCTCCAAACTGTCTGTTGCATTACGCGATTATTTGCTTTGCTTATGTACAGATCCGACCACATCTCCAGACCTGCCATGGTAGGGTTTATTTTTGATATGGACAGAGCCACACCAAGACAGACACGCTCTGCAAAGTCATAAAGAAAGCTGAAAAAACGTCATAGCTCAAATACAGGAATTGCAATTGTCTCATATTTGGGCAGTTTAAGAAGATACTCCCCCTTCCTTTATCTTCTGAAAACAAGAACAGAAAGAATTTATTTTCCTGATTCCAGTTACATGTTACTTTCAGTGAAGTATTGAGGAATTTTGCAGGAAAGCAACATATAGTATGATGTAAGAGAAGCTGACTGGCTTAAATGACAGAAAAGTAACCTGTGACACACATATTTTAGTTCCATCCTGCAGTCTTCTAATTTCTGCATCCAATGCAAGAGTGTGTACCTAGCAGAGAGTGGATCAGCAGCCCCTCTTGGCAGCAGTATACCTCAGATGTGAAATGGAACTACACACTAAATTTACACATATGCATTTCAGTGAGTAGAGCTGTGTTTGAGTAATAGATGGCAGCATTTGGTATTAGCTCCTCACATGCATCACAAGGTGAAATCACATTCTATTTTTTTTTGGCGTAACAGGCAGAGTATAAAGCCTCCCATTCAAAACATTGATCAAATTATAGCCATAAATAAAACTATGAGTTCAAAGTAAAGAGGAATTTGTCCCAGTGACGGATTTTGTCTGGGAGATAGATTTATCACATAGAATTTGATCATGCCAAATCCTTAACAGTAAAATAAGTAGTTCAGACTTATCACTCAGTATTAAAAAAATAATCTGGATTTCACTATTCTTCATGTGCAATTTTTTTTTTTTTTGCCTCTATGGAGCTACCCATTTGAGTTAAATGTCAGCAAAAATCACTGCTACAAATATAAAATGTGTCAGTGTGAATCATATCACTAAATTTATGTAGTAATTGACACTGGCACAAACTTCATCTCGTTCTTGGATGACCCAGGCTATTTTGGGCTGCCATTTCTTACACCCAGTTTCCTGAGAATTACGTATGTATTTACTCCTCTGTCACCTTTAAAGCTTCTGGAATTCTTTGGCCAATTTCAGCCAAAGCTAATTGGCAGAGATTTCAAAGATATTCTATACCTACATATTTTATGGAAAAAGGTGGCCACCGTGGCTCAAAGACCTTACTACTGTGCTAGCAAGCAAAAGGGCAGCAGTATGAGCGCTTTATTGCACAGGAGAGTACATTTTTGACCATGAGTCACAGACCCCAAGGAAATCAAATTTTTTCTATGTTTGATGTCTGCACAATGCATCAAAACCAAGAAGGATTACCTGTGTCACATGGTGGGCTCCTATATTGAAGTTCCACCATTGCACTTCAATTTTCCAAGTCTTTATTGGTGGTTGTTAATTTATAATTATCACATTAAAAAAAAGTTAGATGCCTGTATTATGAAACTACTTTTATTCTTTAATAAAATCTGATTATCTTGTTAAATGCCTATTCATGTATTCAGTTGCAAATTATAATATTGAATGCTTGTTTTTGAAATTTCTTTTCATTAAAGCAACCAATCCAATACAAGTTGTTCTGCTGCTTACAGCCTTATTTCTGTATGTGGCTTCTCAACCAATTTTAAGTAGGGAAAATGTGTGGTAGGGCAGGAAAGATAAAGGCCAGGTTCTGATTTTAGAGATTTTTAGAAATTTTTCCAAGGAAAGGACACATTGAAACTGTCTTGTTTTTTAAGACATTATGAACCCTATGTATTGGGTTGTTTATAAAACCCATCGGTATTAGGGATCAGTTCATTGGAGTCTGAGATGTCCAAAATCAAATTAAGTGCATTCAACTGATTTTGCCAGTCTGCAAGATTACAGGTTTGTCTTTGTCCTGACATACAGATGTCCAGATTTTGTGTAGCAATCTTTCTTATTTATGGCCCATGCAATTTTCTTCTAGAGAGGAAATTCACCCAGTTGAAAAAAAGATCAATTAGTACAGTAGTCAAAGAATGACATAATCTAGGGAATCACTTTGTTAATTCCCCTCACAGCTCCCCATGAGTTTTCTGCCCTTTTCATGGTTGTGCAATTCTAAAAGCTCCTTGATGAGTGATTTTAAGACTTCTGTAGTCAGCTCATTATTTGGAGATGGGATTACCACATCATGTAGTTCTACCTCCAAAAATATATATTTTCTGACATTGAAAGAATGGAAGTTTTAGCAGTGATTCAATGCAGAGAAAGAACTATGAGGCATCTGACATCAGGTCTAGATCCCATGATATGATATATTATTTGAAGTGTTTCCAGTTACATTTCAATGGGCAAAACTTTTATTGAAAGAACAGCCTGAGAGAAGAACAGTCAATGCATCTTTTCTACCAGTTAATACTTCAGCATTAGAGATCTGTCTCAGGAGGAAGGAGCTGAGTGAGGGGCTTAATGTCTTGAGATTTTTACACAAAACCAGTTCTGGAGCCCAAGATGGCTCATTTACAACAAAAGCACAATCCTGAATCAAAGTCCTCTGAAGGCCCTTTACTTCCCCTGGCATTTGATTAAGTTAAAGTCATGTGTGCAGCACTATTTACTGCTGGGCTATTGCTCCTGTCTTAATGGAACCAGAAAGGGGAATTCATGCAGGAGACATGGGAATTCACACAGCTAATCAATTGGAGCCTTGTGGCTCAATGTGTGAGCTCTCTTTTGTGCCCTGTGTGCAGAAGAAGTGGAGTCAGGGTTTCATCTTGTGCCTGCTGCTGAGCACTTGAAAGGCACAGGAAGGGAGCAGGCTTTGTCAAGAACTGATGGGAACTGAGCAGTCACTTGCACCTGACAGGGACTGAACAGGCAGAAACCTGTTGCATGTAACATGGGATCATCATCTGAGTAGCACTCAGCAACAGACATAAATAACATTATCTGCATTTATGCATGAGCAGATACCTTTGCAGAAGGGCTTGTTCCTACATTACAAGAACTAAGGCATCATTTTCCACAGAAACAGGTGCAATAGTTCTGCAAGATTCCAGTCCTTTAAAATATATCCTATATAATATAGATTAAAGGATCCCAGTCCTTTAACATATATTTTTGTATGTAAGAAACCTTTCTGACTTCAGTGTGTTTCTTTGTACCAAAACATGCAGACAAATAGGAGTAACTGCAGAATGGGATGCCAAATTAGTAGAAGCTGGCTCTTTCTCTGAAACACAGCAATAATCTCAAGATGCTGTTCGTAAGGAGGACTGTCATTTGCTGCATGATTATATACACATATATTTCCGTGTGACCTATATATTTATTTAGATTCTTTCCATTAATGTCAGAGATTGCTTAGTAAGGCACAACCATGACATCCTGTAGGACAAGTAACAATATTTATGACAGCAGTGAAGAGAGGAAATGGTACATAATTAAGTGTCGTAACTGCTTTAAAAAAAAGCAAAGAAGAAAAACCTAGATTAATTTGTCAGCTATGTTTGCTGTGTAAGCATCATAGTCCAAACCCAGTAAGCACTATCTAGTTCATGTTCTGGGTCTCTATAATTAAGTTTTTCTATTGCATTTAATTGTTCCACGTATTTATTGATGGCCATTGTGGATTCTCAAGTTACAGTCATACCAGGCTGCACTAGGAAACTACCTTAATCTTTAAAAATCCCCTAGTTACCTCTGCTCATTTCCAAATGCAAGAGATAATAGTGAAAATTATAACATTGAACACTTAGAGCCTTTTTTTTTTTTAAGTAAACAAAGTAAACTTGTCTCCATTTTATCACTAAACTATAAAATAAACTACTTATTCCTCAAAGTTGTTTGAATAGTGTGGGAACCGACTCTATCTAAGAAGAAGCTCTTCGGTTTGGTATTCGAGCTGAGAGAAGTCTTTCATAATGTAGCAGCTGAACACCACTGAGATCACCCCCACTGATGAGCGAGTACCTCACGTGCCTCATTACAAAACAGCTGGGATTACTACATGTAATACAGAACAATATTAAAAAAAATACTGGAGAAAAATGAAAGCATAGAAAGTTAATGTAATTTATGTTTAGAGATTGGAAAGAAATTTATTTGACTTCTACAATCCCTGTACTATGCTATAGAGCTCTGTTTCTGACATTCTCTAAAAATTCTGGAAGGGTTTTCTTTGAAGACTTAAGGGATGTAAATAGATGTTTGATCTTAACAACAAACAAATATACTAAGAAACAAATCCATATACTAGATCCTCTTGTCTGCAACACCACCAGCAGTTCTACAGAGCAAAAAATCCCTATGGCATTATTGTTTCTTTACTTTACAATATATTTTGATTTTTTTTTGAAATGGCATCATGCTATTTTTTTCCATATTACCTACCCCAAGCACTCTGTTTCTAGTGAAACTTCTCATTGAGAATAATAAAAGATATTTTCCCAGCTGGGCTCAGTCTATGAGGAATAATCAAGCAACATTAACTGTCTGAAATAAGAAGTATAACAACCTGCAACTGGACTTGCCTTTTTCTTTTTTCTTTTTTTTTTTTTCCCCCAAGGAACAAAACCATTTCTAAACTCCTTACAAGGTGTACAAGCTATAAATTTCTTTATTAAAAAAACCATGACCATTGGTGATTTGCTTAGGGAAACTGCATTCAGATATAAAAGAAACAAATGAAACTATAAATTATTCACTATTGTATTTACCAAGTATATTGTGCTACATAGAGATATTAATCTGAGGGCAGAGTATGATCTACTTTTTTTTAACAGAAGTACATTCAGGGTTTTATTCAGTTAACCCACTTCAAGTCCAAACCTGCAGATATTATGACTTTGCTTTTTAGGATATCAGCCTAGGGCCGAACCTCATTTCACCCTTGGAACTTCTCTTTTTTTCCCCTTCATAAATACTGCCTTTCCTTACTCAGACTTTTTCCACTTATATTTGATGGAGCTCTTTGCTCACTCACTCACTGGTCCAGCTCTCAGTATCACTTAAGGAATTTCCCCTGATTTCTCAGGACTTGTTAGCACACTTCCTTATTGGCTTCAATTTTATTCCTTGCTGGGTTCATGCCTTAGAGGCCACTTCACTTCCAGCATCCACTGAGCCGAAAGCCTTTGCTCTTCCGTCTTTAGTGGTGAAATGGGTATTTTATTCCTTTGAAGAACATCTTCCCTATCATTTTTTCTCCAACTTCATACCAATTTCACAACACCAAGTGAAATTATTACTTTGTCATTTCATCAGCAGAACATTAAATGATGGGGAACTTTTCTCTCTTTGACAACCTTTACCTTAACCTTCGATGACTCTATTAGAAGGCAATGATCATTGCCACAGAATTTTTATCACATATATTCATACCTTATGCTGACTTCCAACTTTCCCTTTTCCCCTTAACTTGAGTTAAAGTGCTAAATATGAATTACTTTATGGCAATCTGTAACTAAATGAGGGTAAATAGACAGGTCGTGTTTTAAATCAGTACCTTGTCTGTGTAAAGGAATTTCATGTAGATTTCAATCAGAGATGTTTCTGTTCAGGAGATGAGATTTTAATGGAAATGTTCTGTATAGAATTTCATTAGATTTTTTTTGAAATTACCCAATGGGATTGATTAGAACTTAATATTGGTATGAGCAACCAGGGCAAACATGGGATGTATGTATGGTATTACATAGTTTAGAGTGAAACTGTCCTTATTTAGAGATGTTTGGAAGGTCATGCATATTTATGGATTTTGGGTAGAAGGCAAACCGGACAACAAGTTTGATTTTCACTGATTTTACTAAAGTCTGCAATAGTTGTGCTGACAGTATTTGAACCACGAGGAGGATGAATAATTTTAACTTAATTTCAAGCTTAGATTTGGGATTTAAGAGAATAGAACAATATAATATTGGAATAGTTAATTCAAGGGAGACAGAGATGGATAAGATAATCAGAATATGAACGAACTTATGCAGGCTTTTCAAGATGCCAAAGGAAAAGTCAGTTATTTTAATTTTCAAAACCAATGCCTCTTTTCACTTTGGAGATTACGTCCAGATGTGAAACCAATGCCAAGAAATTTTCTTCTTTCCAAAAGAAAAAATAGAATAAAAAATGAAATTACAAGCTTTTGCATTTCCAGATGTTCATATTAGATATATTCCCTTCTATATAGTGACCAGTATGACATTAAATATTTCAGCATAGATTTAATGTCTCTGGTAATTCCGGGATTTTTAGTTCTCTGTTATGCCATCATTCACGAAATAGAGAATGTGCTTAAGACCTGTCTTTTCTGCCATTCTCTTCAGGAAGTCTCTTGGTGCTCTGTCCTCTCCTCTCTACACTCTCTGCCTTTGTCTCCATGGTCCTGGGGAAGGAAGCCCTGGTCCTCACACACACCTGGGACACCATGTGGGAGAAGATGTCACTTCTCTCTGCCCTTGGACCCAATGGAAGTTGTATTTTCCCTTGCAGAGCTCCTTACAGGGAACTGGATGAAAGAAATTTTGCACTTCAGAGGGAATGTCATCCCTCCCATTTTGGAAGGAATCATAGAATCATAAAAAGTTAAGGGTGAGAAGGGACCCTTAAAGGTTGTCTAATCCAACCCTCCTGCAGTGAGCACAGACAGTGGAAGGAAGGAAAGATGTACTGATCTAAAACTTGCATTTCCAACAGACAGACATTATAAAAACTACAGGTTTCTCACCATCACAGTATAAATATAAAAGTACTGTTGGTTATAGTTAGACCAATTATGTGATTCAATCATCAAGTTATTAAGTTGCATTTGATAGCACTGAGCCACAGTCCACTCAGTATGAGTGGATGTAGCCACTACACTTTAACCACTTTGCCCACTTGTTCCTTGAGACAGTGGAAAGAGGGCTGCACCCGGTCAGTAACATTTACCCCTGCAAAATAAAGTGCGAAGTATTCTACTTCAGAAGTTCTTCTGCACAGCCAAGAGGATGTTAGTTTGTAGTTGCTTATTAATGCTCTAAGTGAAGAGAAAATGGAAAATTTCATAGACAGTGTTTACATGTAGATACTAACAGCTAGAACTGTTAAGTATTTTGAAGATTTGCAAACCTTGGCTAATTCACCCGTCAATATCTAGAGAAAGTAAAATCCTGAGTCTTTAAATGATACAATATTTATGGTGGCACTGCATGCAGTCTTCCTGTAGTAAACAAAATCTGATTGCGACAAAACCTACTGTCAAGTCTGAGGTCCGAAATTTTACTCAAGAGAAGTACTTGAGCCCATTAATTACTAAAATCAGGTGTTTAAAAAAAAAAAAAAAAAAGAAAAAGAAAAAACAATGGTTCTTTAGTTTAACCTAAATATTAAAGGTTTTTGACAAATTTTAAAAAGCTTTCTATTCCATAATGAGAAACTGCAAATAGAGTATCCCTAAGCTCTGCATTTTATTCATACTGTAAATTTCTAAGGAAATGCTCAATTTTAAAAATTAAATAAATATTGCTTGAGTTTCTGCTAGGTAGCAGCCACCCTCTGTGATTAGGATTCTATTCACTGTTGCCTTTCTTCAGGTATTGTAATTATAGCTTGCAAACAGAAAGCACAAGATAATCATTATCTGCACATGTTTACACGTGAAAGAAAATGCTGAAATGTATTTTACCGCTCCACACTGAAAGTGTGAATGTTCTCACACATTTGCTCTCCCACTGTATTATAGTGATACTTGGTGTGGCTGCACAGCCTCCCATCCAAACTTACTCTTGTGCAATTTCTTGAAAAATCAGATGGTGCTCCTAAATATACAGGTAAGAAAAAGCCATGCTATGGATTGTTATAACTTTTTCTACATGCAGTTCTGTTCGGCTTTGAAGCAGGGGCAAGTCTTTATAGTGCTAGCTGGTGTTTTCAAATGCATGTAATTTGAAGCATGGCTCTGTTTAACACACAGCAGGTGAAAGAAAAAAGTGATCTCTAGGAATGCCATCCAGTTGCCCATGTCCCCATTACTGTTTGCTGACAAAATCCTAAAACACCTCATATGTTTGAGCCTATGCATTGATTAATGCTGCCAGAATCCTTAAAGAAGATGTAATTTTTCTAATCTTTAGGGGAAAAAAAGGGAAAGTGTTGTGTTGTGTTTTGTTTTGTTTTGTTTTGTTTACCAGTGCACTTGCAAAATGTATGTGAGCAGGGCAGTCTCTTCCAAAAGCGGCTCCTAATTCTCATATTTGTTGAATACCTGTTCTGTGAAAAATCCAGTCAGGAACGGAGAGAAAGCTAGGCGATTCTTTCCTTCTCACCCCTGCCCCCCTCAAAAAACAAAGAAGCCTTTATCCTCCAAACCAGAATTTCTGTGCAAAGAAGTAGCAGTCGGTAGTGTCAAAACATGTTTAGACCTCTGATTTTAATGGCATAAAGTGACAATTCCAGTGGCTACTCATCCGTCACTGCTCCCCACGCTCAAACAGTGAGCCGTCAGCACACTTTCTCAGCTGCAGAACCATCTATTTTCTTGAGGGATGTGTTTATGTGTGTGGTGATTTCTTTTTCAGAGGCATATGAACACATGTCTGCTTAAATCAACCCCAGAGACGATTTGCTCTGCGGTTCTGTTTATCTCACCTGTACACTTATGCAACGGCTGCATTCCACAATGAGCTGAGGCGTCAGGGGCAAATTCACCTCAAGGAGATTTGCTGTTCTCAAAAGTGAAGATCGAGTTGATCCAAGGTAAGCAAAATTTCATTGTAGTGTTTGGCTGATATAGCTGGAAACTGGCAAATGCTGAACACCTCTGAGGCTGTTACAAACGGGCAGCCAGTGGGCTGCTGCTACTTTTGTGGACCTTTTGCAGAGATCTTTACAGATAGCTTCTGGAAATGAAGGTACTTACACTATTAGAATAGCAGGTTTAATGGTTTGGGAAATACTGTTAACTAATGTTCCCGCTGGCAAATTGACTATCCATTTCTTCTCAAAGATGTCTAAGATGTAAATGGTCTTTTTTTCTGAGTGTGGAGGTTGTGTGTTGAAACCTGCTGTTCAACAATCCCGGTTGCATGCATGTTATTATCCCAGCACTGATTACAAGATTCCATTGACCACAAGCTGCCTGTTTGCCTGTCTAGATGTTGTGATTAGTGTACAATCAATCTGTAATCCAATCAGAAATCTCTCTGCCTGCAGCTGATAAAGGTCTCGGCAGGGCACTGATGAGGCTGGAGCCCTGGTATCTCTAAGGGGACACCTGCAGCATGTGAGGTGCAGAAGCTAAGCAGGCTGATCTAAGAGAAAGGAATTAAGGTGGCCTGCAAAAAATCTGATAAACAGCATTCAAACAGAACAAACCAGGCAGCTTAAGCGTGGAGCTCATCAGCCTCACAGACCCTGGAGTGCTGCTGTTCTAAATCCTAACACGTGGAGATCACCTTTTAGCTCAGGAAGACCATTCAAGACAGAAGATTTAGTTTCTGGTCATTAAAAGAAGAAGCCAACAAATAATTTATCTCATTGTACAATTTTCTCCAGTGCATGAATTCCTCTGTACTACTTCAGCTTTGTACTTCATTGTCTGCTTTCCTTCACAGGAGTCTGGAACAGCATATAGCTGTGACTTTCCAAATTGTAGTGCAAAGAAATAATTGCCTGTTCTTTGCTTCTTCTTTTTTAATTCCTTGACCCAACTTTAATTTCTTTTCTCTCTTTATCTCAGTATTCCTTCCTAATTCTGCAGATGGGATACTTATAATTACAGATCATATTAAAGCTGTTAAAAAATAGCACATCATTATGTGATAAACCTGCGTGCTTTATATTAATCCTTGTTGATCTGCTTCAGGGCAAACAGTTTCTCATAACTTCCTTTCTATGATATGACCTGTTCTTATTACATTACCATTCAAAATTAGAGAGAATGACAACTAACTGCCTTATTGAAAGCTAAAGAACTTCCAAAGTACCTCTTTTGTAACCATAAAAATACCTCTTAACTGCTTAAATGGAAACCATTGTTTTTATTTGTTGTATAATTATTTTAAACACAGTTATATGAATTATCTTTATTTCTAGAAATACAGATTATTTCCACTAACCCCATAGATTTTTTTATCCTTTGTAACTCCTGGGTGAGCTATACTCCTACTTTCAAGCTTTCTAGGGCATCTGACACCCATTTGAGATACCTGCAGCAAAGCTTACATTTATCTATATTCACAATAAGCCTAAGATCAAAAGAAATATAATTATTCTGTCTGTGAAGTCTTTTTTTCTATATGACCACTTCAGATTTAATAATTTCTCTGATTTCAAAGTCTATAATCAGTAAACAATGAACAGCATCACAGTGAAATAATCTAATTGTCACAGTTCTGACTTTCAAAAAAAGCTTTCAAGACTGCTTTAAACTTGACAATTTTGGCAAAACCTATTGTTACAATGTCAAATGGCCACAGTGCATGCAAAAAGAACAACATTTGAGTACATACAGGTATTTGAAACATGCACTTCAAAGTCAGCATGGTCTACTGTAAACAGTCACATCATGCTCGGAGCACAGTTTAAGACTCATTTTGAACTAAACCAGCTTATACCCAATGATTGTGCCTTTAAAGATCTATGGATAATATCTGCTCTTCACAGAATATGACCTTCATAACTCAATTTATGGGTCATTCCCTCACTTGTGGGATATTTTCAATATCATAATTGTAAAAAGAGAAAGAAAGGAAGGAAAAATGTTCAGTTATTCATTTTGCAGGGCCTTTTTATTAAAAGCTGAAATAACATTAGATGAAAATCATTTCACTGATAATTTTAATGAAATATGAAGTGCTTTGAATATATTTTATTGCAGGCAATATAGAAAAAAGGCATTGGCTGCTTAATGTGTCATTTAATGAATGGATTCCACATTGCCTTACTTTGCCACATTTGGAAGTGAAGGCCATGCAAAGATGATAGCAAGTGCTTTCAAAAGGGGGCTTCTTCCCACATTTTTAAATTACACTTCACCTAATGGAAAGTGCAAAGTATAATGCAGCAGAAATGAGGCTGAACCAAAACATTGGAGCTACATACCTTAACAAATCTCGCTGAATTTCATCCTGTAAGTGCATCTCTAATATGGAAAAAAACCTGATGTTGATAATGTCCTAGCATGCTGAAGGTCAGACTGATATGAGAAGGATCCCAAAGAAACAGAAATCTTGGCTGATTTGCAATAAGCTAAGCAGTTGCTTAGTTAGCCCAGCTGAAGGTGAGGAACCAGGGTGGAAGCTCTGCCCACAGGGATGCAGAGGTCATTACAGAGGAGGCTGGTAGGTGTCATTTGTTTACACCTTCTCCAGCTCAGAGAAAACCAAATGCAATTTCCAGGGCTGCAGAAATACACCCTAATCTGCTCAATTTTTTTTTAAACAGAGACATGAATCTGACTCAGCAAGTTTCCAGTTATTAACCCTAAACTACCTCTGGGTTTCTCTGGTAGCAGCTATCAGCTGACACCTCAGGCTTTTTTCCAGTAAGATGCGGATTCATTAGTTGTGTCTAAAATGAACAAAGCATAAGTGAGAGCCATGCCCTGGCCTCGAGGCTGGCTGGCACTGTGTGGCTGGGTCTGCAGCACCTGCCCCTGTGTCCATCCCTCCAGAGCCCACTGTCCTGCTTCATGCAGGCCTCCTGACTGCCTGGGAGTGGGCAGCCAAGCTCCTGCTCAGAAATGCTAACACTTAAGCAGCAAGTGCTTTGGGACCCAGAGCTCAGGCTTACTAGCTGGCAATTTTATTCAGCAGTGCAGGCATACCTGTTGGTTCACTGAAAGCAGCCTTCCACTGCCACAAGCATTGGCTTTTAAACTAGCAAAGAAAAACTGTAGGAATCCATCAGAAGACCATGCAGCAGGAAATTTTATCATGTCATTACAAGTAGGCATCTTCCTTCCCGGGCATAATACCACATTAGGTTAGAGATATGAAAGACAAAAATCATATAAAGAAGGTCTGAAGCTGGCATTACAAATGAAGGCTATTCTTCACTCATCGGAGAAACTTCCATATCAAGCATGAGAAGGATCCCACATGTATTTTTTGGTCATTTTGGAAACAGCCCTGCAGCAGAGAGGTGGTATATCTGCTCTGTTGCACAGGACAGCATGAAATGGATAAATGGCAGGAAATCAGAATAGAAGGAAAGGTGTCTCTGGCCTATGAATGTAAGAAGCAGAGACAGAGAGCAAACTTTCACCTTGTGATGTTTTCCACATTTACCTTTCTGATGTCCAAGCTCCGTTGCCAAGTTACTGGCTCCACATGAAAATCAATGGATGATGCAAATAGAAAAGTCTGTATGTAACAGACACTGCTTGTTAACAGGAAGAACACCTTTCTTTCCAGGCATGGTAATGAGAAGGAAAAAACCCCATGTAGTAATATAATCAACCTTTTAAAATTGTTTTAAAATAGCTTTTTTCTCAGCACAAGACCTGCAAGTTTAACACCATATGGTCTTAGAACCTAAGTCAGTTACATGGAAGTGTCAGGTATTGCTAGAGATCACATTATCATACAGATCCATAAACAAGCAGCTGCATAATTTCGCAAATGATTATCGCTCTTGCACACCTGGTGTGTGTTATATATTAAAAATTAACAAACAAAAGTGGGAATTTTACTGTACTGCCGTGCTGTTGTGGCAAATTGCACCATCAAAATCCAATTGCACAACCCAGCTTAAGGCATCAGTACAAGAGAACTGCAGTATATAACTGTAGAGACAGGGCTCCATTAAATAAGATGTGAAACAGGGCAGCGTGGAGCCTGGAAAACCCAGGAGGTGCTGAAGGCAATGTAATAGGGCCCCATCGTCAACAGTATCAAAGGCTGCTGATAAATCAAGACAATGAAAGAAGGAGCTTCTCAGTTAGCTTGAAGCAACAGATCCTCATTACAAACTCTCTCAAGAGCAGTTCCAGCACAGTAGCAATATCTGAAACAAGACTGAAATTTATTAGAAGGATTTTTGTGCATTAAAGGCAGGCTGTAATGTCAGAACAGCGCTTTCGAATGAGAGGAAATCGAGGGGCAAATAAGGTAAGCTGAGAAATTGCCAGTAATTACACTTTATAATCTAATGCAATTAAGGAAAATATTGTTTTGACAGCGTTTCACTCCTCAAAAATGTTTTCTTCTGGCTATGCAGTTTCTGTTTGGTCTGAGCTTCTAAACAGGAATTGACATATAGGAAATAATAAACACTGTGTCCAAAACACCCAAAATATTCAGGAGCAGTGTGACACAAAAAGACTGATCAGATCGTATTAACTACATCTGGCCTCTTGATCTCAAAGTTCCCTCAACATCTACGTGTTTTGTTTGGGATCTACAAGCTTACACCCAAGCTATGGGCTGTGGATGCCTCTGTTCCTCATTAGGATGCAGGAAGGAAGTGTGAAGGAATATCCATACTTTAAGGCTCAGTCTGTCACACACTAGCAGAGTCAGACCTCATCATAACTGCTATAGAAAAGGCAGCTGAAAGACAGAAGTATAGACCTACTAGATAAGGGTCTTCACCAAAAGAGAGGAGATATACAGGACTCCAAAGACTGACGTACACAATCTATGTAATGGACAGAGGTTTTTACCAAAGAGATAATAGTGCTGGAAACAAAAAACTAAAAAAACCCAAAAAACAAAAACAAACAAAAAAAAACCCAAAAAAAACCCCACAAAAACAAAAACAAACAAACAAACAAAAAAACACAAAAAAAAAATCAAGCGCATAACTCCCTCAGAACCACTTTATCTGCTGGGATGTAGATTTCCTTTCTTCTTAAGGGTCCTTCCTGAATTTTCCAAAGCACCTTTGCTTCTATAGGACAGGTCAGAATAAACAGTAAAGGCAGTTTTCTGGACAGTGAAAGAGATTGATTTGAAAGTCTGCAGGGTCCAGATCCCAGCCCTCCATCTTCCATGGTTAGAATAAAAGCAATCACAAAAATACCCCATTGAGTTCTCATCCCAAGAAGTCAACTATCTTCAAATGAAAAATGAAATCTGAAACCTAAGCAGAACAATATAATGAAAGGAAAGCAAGTGGAACTAGAGGACCCAAGAACCACTCCTTATTCCACCCTCCAACTTTCTCATCGCCACTTTTCCAGTTTGGAAATCTCTGAAGATGGCAAAGGCACCTCTGGAGCACTGGAACTTTAATTCCAAACCATTTAGGGCTTCACAAAAGTATGACATGGAAAAAAGTATCAAAAATCTGTACCATAAAACACAAATTGTTGCTAGTGTGAGATCTGAGATGACAGATATATTCATAACTATACATAATAACACATAAAATGCACAAAATAAGAACAGAACATGCTTGCAGTTTCCTGTGTTAGAGCAAGTCTTAAGTTTAACTTCTACAGTGAATTTTTTAACTTAGGGTATCAAATTTTTAAATGGCTGTTGTAAGAAGTTTGGAACTCCTAAATACAGATCACCTCTCTAAAGCTTAGTCTAATATTTTTTCATAGGAATTTAAAGCTATTTAATATAAAAAATTAAAGCTAAGTTTTTGCAATGAATCTGACGGAAACTGGTAAGAATGAATTATTATAAATCCGCATGACAGGGAAATACAGAGTAATAGACTAAATTTAAATCCTCTGCCATCCTGAGTTACTTACTGATAATGTTCATTTGGGGCTCCATTGTGCCTACACTGTTAAAATTTGGACCAAAATCCCACAAAAGGCTTCACACAAGCTGGTAAACATCCTCACTCTCACTATATATATGAATATATATATAAATATGAACCTAGTGGTACTAATTTGCTTTCTTTGAGAGTGATCTTTAACGTGAAGGATTAGCCTCAAGCTCCCACAGCTATGCCTTTCCAAGGATTTGTGAGTTTGGTGTAAGCATCATGTGGTAAATATAAAGTAAAGGTAACACAGAAATTATACCATAGATATTCTCTTGAACATATCTCTCACTCTAAAGCTTGAAAGGGTTCAGAATTTAGCAAGCAGCAAATAAAATCCCATTTCAACTGTACTTAAGTTAGAGCTATTGCCAAAAGGCTAAGTTAAAAATATCTAGATACCAGGTATGATTTTATGGGTTGGGATATACTCAAATTATAAATAAATCTGAAGAAATGTTACTATACTCTTGTTTGATGTCATACCAATGCAGATAGATATTTACTCCAGCATATTTTGTATGTTCTAAAATCATGTCCTGTATTCAGCTGTTCTGTTGTTTGCCTTAGTCTGTTCTAAATGAAGTAATTTTACCTGGTGCAGCAGCCTAAAATGCCCCTCTTCATACATGTCTAGTCTTAGCAAAAAAACCCCCAACATTCTTATTATCAAGACAACCTCTAGCATTACAAAATATGCAAAGTATACGTATCTCTTTGAAAGTGGAATAGTAAATTATCCACAATAAGCTATATCTTGCAACCTTCACCCAGTTTTTACCCACTGCCCATAGAAATTTGAGAAAATATTTTCTTAATTAGGAGTCTTGTTAAAACTTGCCAGGCACATTGAAGAAAATATTCTGAAGACTTGACTAATAGCAGTTCTGTGCTGTTAACAGAAGATGGATGCAATGCACCTTTCTGTTCCTCTCATCACACAGAAACAAGCAGCAGCAGTTTATTGTAAACAAATCTACGTGTGTAGATTGTGGCAGACAGTGATACCCTTACAAAGGCTCTGCTGATTGGAAGGCACTGAAGAGCACTACTGTTCTCTCCTCTGTCCTGAGATGTTCTTCTCTGCTGGGGACTGCATGCACTAACTCACTTTTCTGGATAAAAAAAACAACAAAAACTTTTATCTATGCATCACTTAACCAAGGCAAAGAGAAACACACTGAAAACTAGGGAATGTGACCAGAATTTGTTAAACAACAACAAAAAGGGGACAAGAACCAAGCCCACCTTGCTTTATCTTTAAAAACAAATTAGAGTGACATGACCCCGTGCTCTGAAATGTCATCCATCAAAAGTTGGCAACATTTTTTTAAGTTATGATGATTGAACTTGCTGTGAAATCTTCATTGCCTCTAGGATGCCAGAAATTCTGTTGCCTTCCTAAATTGCCAATCATATAACTATTTAGAAACTCTCCAGCAAGGTCAGCACTAAAACAGTCTGGAGGAGCCAAAGTAGCATATTCTTGAATTGAAATATCTGTTCAAACTAGTGACTACATAAAATAGTTATTTTCAATAGCAATCATTCTTAACAGTAGTGTATTAATAGTGTTACTCAGTTGGTCATCTGAGAGTGTGTTTAGTAGGGAAAGGATGTGAGTCCACAGCCTCCCTCATCACTGGGCAGTCGTTGGAAAAGGGTTTTAAGTGCAATACTCAACAATCAGGTTTCAGCTGTTTGTTAACGTATAGTGATCCTGTGAAACTAAAAGGTTTGTTACTCAGTGGAAACAGTTAATTCTTAGGAACACTTGGAACAACTTAGAAATGTGTGGAAAAATATATACCATTCACCAGAACTCAGAATTTCTCAAAGAGAAGCAGCCTGGTAGGTAGATGTAAACACTATCATAAGGACAATAATCTAGTTTGAATTCCTCAGACCACTTATCTTGATAATATGTCAATATTCATGTACAAATAAAATGTTTTTGTTCCATAAAAGTTTTAAGTATCAGTGCAAGAGACCATTCTTTTGAAAATTACTTTCATGTTTTTTAAAGGTGAAGCCTTAGAAAATACAAAGATCAACATCTTTCATTACATTGTTTTTGTATTTGAACTGCAGCTTTTTATATTTCGAAGTTAATTGAAGATGATTTGTCTGTGAATCCAACCTGTTTTGTCATTTTGCCATCTTTATTTTAAAGTGATAGTGGTGTTAAATACACAGAATTCTGAAGCCACAGCCCATCTCTGTATAAGCCGGTGGAGGACTTTTCTATGACACTACGATTTTCTATTTAATTTTGGTAGATCAAGATCAAATATTTTTACCAGATGCTATCCAGGCAGACAAGTCTCTCAAGGTACTAACAACACAACGTGTGCATTTCCTTTCTCTCCTGTGGAATTCAAGAGCAAACTTCAGCATAGAATTGTTCTGAAGAGCAGTAGCTGATGCCTTCCAAAGGCTGCAACAGGTAAAAATGCTATCATATGTTATAGCTGCATTGCTGTAGTTATCTGTGACACCAGAAAAAGCAGTCACATATCTAATCAGATTTTCTGTACTTCTACAGTATAATTTTCTATGCTTAGACAGATGCATCAGAACAAAAGAGACAGGCAGCAACTGTAAAATAAAATTCAGATTCTTCTCATACCAGTGCCCGACTGACTACTCCACACTGACTTATCAGAGGAACCAGAGAAAGGTGTGTCACGTGTACATCCCATTCTGAGCAGCAGTCAGTTAGTTGTGATAGATAAACAGAAATGAAACATCACCAGAAAGAGATGAGGTAAACCTTGCACTCAAGTTAATAGGATCATGCTGTGCTGTTGTTACATGCTAGACTTGGAAAGGCCAGCTGTGAGATTCTGAGAGTGTCATGAACCTCAGTCAGCACAAGCTGACTGGTCGTGCTCCATCCATAAAGCTCTATCTGAAAGACTCTTGGTGTGACTTTGTCACAGCCCTCTATGCTATAGGCTTGGGCAAAGTTTTACTTCCCCTGTTACAGCCAAGAGATGTGCAACCAGGAGCAGCTTCAGCGTAACTTCCTACCAGAAAGGATTACCTGCAGCTTGCTCTTTGGCAAAAATAAAAGACTTGGTCAAGTTGGAGACCAAGAATAGTGAAGGACTGGGGAGGGAAGTGGAGAGGAGAAGCCTGGAATTCAGGCAGAAATGTAAGGAGTGGCAGAAGGAAGGGGGAAGGAAGGGGGAAGAAAGGGCACTTGCATGGGAGGGAGGAAGAGGCTGGGAGGAGAGTAAGGCAGGGCAAAGTCAGATTGCAGGAGCAGGATCAGAGTGCAGGTAAGTAAGGGCTAAGGATGGCTCTCTCACAGGGCTGTGAGCTGTGTAACAGCTATGGGGGACTGTGGACTAGATGACTGGGTGTGTTAGCAGAGAGTTAGAGCAGTACCAAATAGGAGAAGGGAGGAAAAACACTGGTGTGAAGATGAGAAAGCGGTTTGGGATGAGAACAGATGAAAATTTCTACGTTGAGGGGAACGAGACAAGTGTTATGGGACAGGAAGACACAGAAGTCATGTCAAAATCATCAGAAAAAGGTGAGGATCAGAGAGAATGAAGTGCAAAAAGTTTCGGTGTGTGATGTTCCCAGGCCTACAGGAGCTACAAAATATGGCATATTCCCACAAAAACAAGTGTGCCTGAATTTTCTTTGCCCAGACAGCTCCAATCTGCTCATCTTGCACACACGACTCACTTCAAACTCACAGTATCTCCAGAAGTGCAGATGGTCCTGTAAGTAATTGAGGATCCCTGCAGAGTGAATGCTAATGGAAAAATGCCCCACTTTTACCCTTTATCTGGAGCCATGCAAAGTATTCTTTACCACCTAATCCTGCATTCGGTCTGTTACTTACAGTAATATTGCAGTAAAACACATATGACTGGAGACCATCTGACTGTCAGGTTGTGTTTAACATGTTTAATGAAAATTTAATGTTCCTACAATTGATTTTTCTCTAAGTGGCACTGAATTACTTATGAATAACCTTGTCTCTACTTAAACAAAATATGCTCCTCTAATGAGATACAGCTAAATGAAGACCAAAATGATCTATAATGCAGCATATACTTGGCAACATTCTGAATCAAGATCCTTCTTATTTTGGGGAAAAACAAGCTGTAGAAGAGATGGGTAAGAGAGAAGGAAGATGAAAGTTTCCATCCTTGAGAGTGGAAAAGGCAAGTGGATGGGCTCGAAATGAAAGCCTTGGCAAGTGCTCATGCTAGAACTGGGAACTGCTTTCCCTTGTGCTTCCTCTTCCTTCTCCCACCTGCATTTTCTTTTCTCCAGCATCCTTGTTCTTTCTCTTAATTTTTTTTTTTCCTGAATAATCCCAGAATGAATGAAAGAGACAAAACATTGGATCTACTCCTTTGGAAAGAGAGGATGTACCTGTTCCCACGCCTTCCAGTCATGAATTTTTTTTCATGACTGTGCAGTGGAATGGACCTACTTCACAGGGTAGAAAGGAGATCCACCAAATGTGTATCAAAGGAATCCTGTCTTGCACTGATAAATACCTTGTGTTCTCAGCCCTTCACAGGCAAAAGGGGAAAAAGCCCCCACCCTTCCTAAGGGCTTTAATTCTTGTGGAGACATGGATTCTACATCCTCAAGGGGTTTGGAGGCACTGAGGACAGTTTGGTATTGATTCCATTAAAGTTGCTTCCTAGGCATGATTTCTATTAGAAAGATGACTTAATCTAAGGATATATAACAACAGAGAAATAAATTGCTCTTTGAGTCTTCCCCGAGGCTGTTGATTCCCACCCCTGGGAGCTGCTGCCACATCCTTGCTGTACTGCATGCCCATGGGAGGATCATTCCATGCCAGTATTAAAGTGGTAATTTTGGAGCATACCAGAGAGATGCCGATTGGTTAAAGTACTAAAAAGAAGGTTTACTTTAAGGCAGGTTGTTAGGAAACACCAATTTGAATGCTAAAGATGAAGATGGAACAAAAACTAGAAATAGTGCATTTATAGTAAAAAGTAAGACAAAGCTAAGCCAATCAGACAATAAGCATCATTAGAGCAGAAATTAATATGCACACAGAGTGCTTTGAGAGAGTTGTTTACATTTTTCATAATGAGCTAGTTTCAGAAGATGAAGCAGGACTTTCACGGCTGGATTAATTAGGGTTCACTTTACACAGGAATGCAAAAGCCAGCAGTTAGGGTAATACTCCCAGAGAACTGGCAATCACTGAGCAAATTCCTCCCCTGTGACAGCCCATTCTCCGTTAGTGCCGCTGATCACTCATGATGCACAAAGTAGCACAACTGTGCCAGCCACTTCAGAAGTGGCTCAAGTAACTCAGGTTTCAGTCAAGTACTCACTTGTGTATCGACTAATGAAAAAAGGGAAGAGTGTTGAAGAAAAAAAAAAAATTAAATGAAAAAATTTCTTACAAAAATTGTCATTCCCATGTAGAGCAGAACAGAACTGAATCGTATTTTTCAGAACCATCAACCTTAAATTGTGGTATGTGAAGGTAAAACTCTGATCTGTGATTTCTGCACCACTGAATATCAATACATTGTATATCGACTAATTAAACTTCCTGACACTTGTCCTTCTGACAAGCTTATTAAACAATAATTTCCTGAAGAGTGATGCTTTAGTGATTATCAGAGGTAAAACCAGATCTTTAAAGTATTGTTCTAATGGTAGATTACAGAAACAGAAAACAAGGAGATAGGGATTTCATTCAAGAAGAAAAAGTCAAAGTGTTTTCCAGGACAGCTATGCTGACATTTTAATATATCAATATGCATTTTACCAAAATTTTGCAAAATATAACAACTTAACATTAAAATTATAATTATAGAATTGATTCAAATTTTTCCTACTATCTCAGATAACAAGTAGGATGGAATGCAAAATAAGAAAAAAAGAATGAAAGGCCAGTGTTTTTTTGAAATGTATCTATGAAAAGGCATTTTATTGCCAAATAATGCTATGAAAAAGCTGGCAGAATAATTGTAACAGAAAATCTTTACTGCAAATTCAACATATCTGTGGTACCATGTCTGTGGCACCACTATCCACACATCAGTTCAGAATGACATGTCCAAGAAACAAAACTTCTATAGCAGTTTAGCATAACAAATATATTTGTCTAGTCAAGCAGGGATACAGTGGTTTCTCATCGGAGAGTTGGAACTGCGACCCAGGAAACATCTCCAACTTAAAGGCACTATACATTCAGTTCAGCTTTTGGAACTGATACTCTGTGGTTTGAACAACAGGTTACAAACAGAAACTTTGTTGAGGCAGTATTATTCCATGGACAACTGTTTGGGCAAGGACAGCCATTGCTGTCAAAATCAGTAAAAAACTACTACCCATGATTTCAGGTAATAATTTTTAATGGAAAATCTCTACTGCAGAAGTGCAAAGTGAATTTTTATGCCAAATTAAAACACTGCACTGTTCCGAATATTAACCCAGAGTCTGTAAAAGCAGTTTTGATTTTCTCTTCTGCAAAAACTTTGTATATCATCTCGGACAGTTAATGTTTCTCCCTGATGAACATCCTTCAGTCCTCAAATGTAAAACAGAATAGTGTTATGAATCAGCCCTCTGAAACACAAACATTTAAGAGTGTAAGGAATTAAACACAACAATAAAGGAATAAGGACAGGTTTCCCACATCAACATCTTAGTAGACTTAACTATTTCTATCCATAGCCTAATTATTATTACTTTAAACAAAGGAAATTAAATTCATACCATGTGAAGTTTTCATCAGATAAAGTGCAGGATAAGAATTTTAATGCTCCAGTGAAGGATGAGGAACTTTAAAGCTTGTTCACTGAGTCATAGCTATAAAAACAGAAATTTAGTAAATTTTGGCTATTCAAAAATCACAAAATCACAGAGTGAGCTGAGTTGGAAGCGACCCACAAAGATCAGGGAGTCCAACTCCTGGCCCTGCTCAGGACCATCCCTAAGAGTCACACCATGTGCCTGAGAGCATTGTCCAAACACATCTGGAACCCTGTCGGGCTGGAGCTGGGACCACTTCCTTTCCCGCTCCTCATGTGGCTTCCCCTCAAGGCCCTTCACGACCTTTGTTGCTCTCCTTGGGACACCCTCTCATAGTTTAATGTCTTTCTTATATTGTGGGGTCCAAAACTGCCCCCAGGACAGGGTTGGCCCTCCTGGCTGCCAGGGCACAGCTGACTCAAATTCAACTTTCCATTGACCAGGACCTCCAGTTCCCTTTCTGTGGTGCTGCATTCCAGCCTCTCACTCTCCAGTCTGTCCATACATCCAAGTTTGCCCCATCCAGGTGCAGAATCTGGCACTTTCCCTTGTTGAATTTCATATGGTTGGTGATTGCCCAGACCTCTAATTTTTCAAGGTATTGGACCACAGAGGTGTCTTCCATGAAAAATGAAAGATCTGTGCCCCAATATGTTTCAAAACTACATGAAAAAACTATGCAAAAAGAAAAAAGGATTGGTTTTCATTAGCATGAAAAATATGGGGTGGATTAGATTGATTGTATTTGAATTCTGTTTTAGAATGCTGTCTTCACAATAAGCATTGACAAGAATCACAAAGAGACGTTGGAGAAAATGATCAAAGCTGTTTAATTTTGTGAAAGGGTGGTTGCCAGAACAGAATCTAGAAGAGATGAAGCATTCTTCAAAACTTTGACAGGAAGTAAGAATTTTGTTATGGACAGCTCTGAAGGCAGTCACACATGCGTGGGAGACTGTCACCAAGTGTACATTTCACCACATCTCTTCTGTAGTAGCAGGAGGGAACAGTAATTTCCTTTAATTAGACACTTAAAAGTTTTAGGCAGACTTGCCACATTTCAGGAAAACCAACAGGAACATCCTGTGCTGTTCACTGACTGTAACCAACTCATCCTTATACAGATATACAACTCTCTCTGTGTTAGAAACCAGTAGGGAAATGGTGTTAATTCAGGAGTTCGGTGTGCAGAAGCTAAAACAAAAACATCAGGCTAAGCAACTTCTCTTTCTAACAGCAGAACAGGCATCAACCACCCCTTTTCTTGTAAAGAACTAAGAATCCTGCAAAGTATGTAAACCTTTCTCCTGATCATAGAGTGGTAACAGACTAAAAAACATCTGTTTTTTGGGTTTTTGTTTAGTGGAAAGGTCATTTTCACTTCATAGACAAAACTTTTCATCCAGGCCCCTGAATGAAAATACTCCTGCTTCACATGCAAATTGGATAATCCTAGACACCAGATTAACAAAGCCACAGTGTTAAGTCAAGCAGGAAATGGGTTTATAGTTCTGAGGTCGTTGTTTGAATGAAAGATTTCCCCAATGCAAGTAGAGAAGAAATTTTGGGATGAGTGTGTGTTATACAATGATGTCCCAACACACAACCCCAGGCTTTGCTGAGAGCTACAGCTTGTACAAACACCAACAGCCTGCAGTTGCATTTTCTGTGAACATCTTCCATGTGTACACAGCACTGCTCTCTCCATTGCTGTGATGTGCAAACATCAACAATTTGACAAACAAAGCTCTTAATTACGAAAAATCAGGGCATTTGATATCATAAACAGAACTACAGAATTCCTCTTCATATGATAAAAACAGAAATTAAGCAAACATTATGGAATAAATAGTACTTACTCAGTGCAAAATTTTCATTTAATAAGAAGGGTTTCAAAGTTGAATGCTTCGAAATTTGTCATTCTAGACTGAGTGATGCAGTGCAGTCTTGTTTTCCTCTGTAAACACAGCATGGGAATCATCCTGCAAAGGGATGAGGGACAAAAGAACAAATTATATAGCATTAGACCAAAGAATGAATGGGCCAGCAGCCATCATGTTTTTAAGAAGTAACCCTTGTTATGCACCTTGTTTTCTTCCTCCATTCATTCTTCTTCTTCTTCTTAATTAATACTTACTTGAAAACAGGTAATTTTCCTGTAAGATTTAGTTCTTATAATGTTAAGAGCAGAGTAAATAACTGAAAAACATGGAACAGAACAGGGGCAGTTGAAGGACTCATGTTTCAGGTAATATATTCTGCCAGCACCTTTCCCTGCCACCACCTTTGCTGGCCACCACTGCCCTACGTATGCTCTGCAGCTTGCAGTCAGCCTTACAGAATGTGTGGCACAGCTCTGCAAACAGTCTGAGACAGTCCTGAGATCACTGAGGTCTGCAGGTAGTCAGGTAGTCGTGGGATGGAAATGGTAAACTGCTCTTCTAGTTCTTGGGACACAGAAATGTGACACCAAATCAATGTTCTGCTCCCCTCCTTACTGCGCCTCCTCTCACATCTCCTGTTGTCTTCATTCTGCCCTGTCAAGAAAGCTTTGCTGTTATGTTCCAAAAGCACTGCCTCTTTTTTGGGGGTATTTTTCCTCAGTTTTCTTTGTATGTGTCAATAGACGCAGCAAAATAACAGCATCACTTTTGCTCCCAGTGTCTGGCAAGGGTGGACTGAGGGACTACAAAAGGAATGGTGAAAAACCTTGGTCTTCCTTCACGGTTTAGGAAGCTGTCATATGCTCAGGCTGCCCCAGTGGAACAGAAATATATCACATGCTAGCTGAAACATGTAATGCAAGAGAAAATTGGGAAATTTTACCAGTCCATTCATCAGTGAGGATGAAAAGACACAAGGGAGAGAGTTGTATCAGAATTAATGCAGAGATTGTTCACATTTTACAGCAAGTATTCACTGAGACTCCTACTAAGCCTCAAGTTAGAATTATAATATGAAACCAGACACAAAACCCCATCTTTTCCACTTTTGTCTTTGTGTTACAATACAAGAAGTCCCTTGCTACAGTCAGTGAGGTTGTATCATTATAGCTTTTCTCTGGACACAAAGGACATTCTCTGTATCCTCCCCTTCAGAAGAGTTTTATTATGGAGAGTGAAAGAGACCAGAAACAACAGGCAGGACTTGTGAGCAGACCTTTGTGCTGAAAACCATGTTAGGACTGGGTTTTACAGCCCAGCACATCACCTTTTATTAAGAATGTCCCAGTGCTACTGGCCCTGGCATTGATGAGGCTGTTTCTTCCCTTGGTGAGCACAACTCATTTGTAGCCTTGAGTGTCCTTCCTTGCAGCTTTGGGCAGTCGGGTTCCATCTGGTTAGCAGAGTCTGAGGTGTCATGTGGTTCCTAAAATAATAAGGATTGTAGGTGTGAAAAGGTGCCAAACCAGTACTGCCTGGACTGGCAGTTCTGGTCTTCCTATCCCAACTTCTTTCTCTCTTGGGAAAGAAACATAGTTCAGAAACTCAGCAGTGAAAATACTAGAATGAAACATCAGTCCTGAAAAAGGAATGTAGTGAAGTTGAACAGAAAGAAAATCAGTGGAGAAACCATCCTGTGAAGAAGAAATAATGAAAAACAATCTCCATGGAATGGTATCAAGATGGAGAGAAGGGAAGAGATGCAGGTTCTTTAGGATGCAGTCGAAGATTAACCTGGCGGGGTGTACAGCAGGTTGCAATGGGAAATTCAGTTGTCATCTCTTCATGTGATGCCCTTGTATTGACAATCATGATAGCTTTGCAGACTACCTTGTGATTACTATCACCAATCAAACAGAGTCTGTCTGTCTTTGGCCTGACAGGACAAACATACAGATCTGGGCTGACTAATACATTCAAATTGTTACAGACAATGGGAGTCTTTTAATGGCTAAAGCTCCAAATTACTATTACTTGACCCGGATGAAGAGAGATGGTAGAAAATCAGAGCTGATAAAGTTTTCTGATTTTGTGTGGTTGGAACCATGACTCTTTAAAACACGGGATGGGAGGCCTCTATCTCCTCTGACTTTCCTTTCAGGTCACTTCCCCCAATAGAAGAAGAGGTCATATGTTCTCCCGAAAGAGCTCTTTCACAGAAAATCACCAAGGAAGGGTGATTGGGGACCAATCAGTGTGTGTTGGTCCTGAATATGACTGGTTTCTAGGATCTATAACTTCCTCATGGGCCACCTGTTTTAGTCCAGGTTTTGTGGTCGTGTCACTGAGCTGCAAAATGCAGTGTCTCTGATGCAGAAGTGACTTCACCTTGTCTCTGTCTGAAACTGCAGCTGCATGAAGTTACTTCAGCAGAGGAAATCTTGATCCCAAACTTCCCTAAATGCGGTGTTCCAAATCTGACTCTTAGATTTTTGTGCAAGAGGCCAAAATCAGAATTCTTTTCATAATTTAACAAGGGACAGGTTTTCAAAGATTCACAGGATGTTCTGAGTTGGAAGGTACCCATAAGGGTGATTGACTCCAGCTCTTAAATGGCCCATACGGTGATTGAATCTACAATCTTGGTGTTATTAGCACCATCCTCTAACCAACTGAGCTAATCTCAGGGTCATTTGCCTGTTTCCAAATTCCACTGGCAAAAGAACTCCAGTCACAGGATATATCTTCCCTTTCTGAGAATGTTGAATGCACTATATATTTTAAGTAGGTGCTTCAAAGTGACTAATTTTTCATTTAGAAAGTTCTCAGTGTTTGCTGATATTTGCTAATTAGGCCTGCTACTCTGTCAATCGCATCAGCAATTTCTGAGCTGCATGATCTGCTTCAGTCATTCCAGTAGATGGGAATTGTAACAGAAGTGTTTTCTGGAATAAAACAGAGGGCTGAAAGACAAACTGACAATAAGCCACATAATCCTTCCCAAATGATGCCTGTCCCACCTGCCTGAATCCCATGCCAGCACACCTCTGGGACTCCTCTGTATCCCAAATGCCACCTTCTCCAGCAGAGCGGGAAGGACAGAGGGAAACAGGATGCGGTTGTGAGCTGAATTTTAGGCTGTGGTGACAACAAGCTCACAGCCTTTGGTGCAAACCATACTTGTAATGCAAATGCACCAGATGCTTGCAAAATGAGAGCCTCCTGCTGTATATTCAAAACCCAAAACTGAAATTGAAAAACGCTGTTAAGATGCCTGTACATAAATATGGGGAATATGTTCAAATAAAAATTGCTCAAATTCCAGAGAGGTTTCTATTTCATCAATAATTCATGAATTTGTAAATTCATGAATTTGTAATACTTAAATGCTTCCTTGAAACTAAGTAGCTTTCATGTGTCTAGTTAAATATAGTGAGTACAGGTTAATGCAGAGCTCTCTGGGAGTCTATATTGACCCTTATTTCTTTATAATTGCTGCATATTTATAGAAGAACAGCTGAACTACATCTTTCAATGTTGATTTGAAGCTTTGGAACCACAGTATAGCTTTTGGATTTAAATCCTCAGATGATGCCTATAATATAGTGGGTGAAATGTCAGGTGGGAAATGAAAAACTTATGACAGAAAAAGGGATTTGTTAAACAATTGGAGAGGATAAAATGTGCAACATCGTTCGGAATGAGGCCCTTGTCTTCTGTGAATTGAAGCTGGCTGGAGAAAGGCAATTAATTATAGAACAAATTGGAATCTTTTGAGCAATGCTTAACTTGCCTCTGAATTACACCAGAAAAAGGAAGAGCAGTCCCAGGAATCTATCTGGCATCAGATGGTGCTGCTCACTGTGAAAGCCCGACAGCTTTACGAGACTTTTGGTGATGTGACAACACCAGAAATATCCTGCCAGTCATTTTTATACAGACTGTGGTTTTGCCTTTCTCTCAGCTGCCATTACCTGTTGATTTTGGTTTTACCTTGAATTTTGCACTTCAGATAGAAAAGGGGATCAATCCTGCAGGCACTTTGGTGGGAATCTTGCAAATTCTAGAGGAGGAAGCAAGCTCAAAGCTAAGCAAGCATGATGTAAGCCTGGGCTGGCACAAAGTCAGATACTAAAGCACCTGATGGGGTTGGCTTCATGGAGGAGTAGAGCCCACATGACACACAGACCTTCTGTGTGTAACAGGGCTTGTGTCAGTCTCAACTACCTTCAACTTCCCTGTTACTTTCATCGTGTCATCTGACATAAGGTCAGATCTTTAGCTGGTAAAAGTTTCTCCGTCTCCCATGAAGTTCATGGAGCAACGTCAACAACTTCTGCTGAACTACAATCATAGATTTGGTTGCTGTCCTCAGCTGGGGAGAAGAAACACTAACACATGAAATTTCAATTTTTATTATCCTTTCACTGAAGATTTCAGTGAAATGCAATCTTACAGTGAATATGTGATGGCATCTTAAGAACTTGCTAAGCCTGCAGATATGCTACAAAACACTTGCGGTGAAAAGCCAGTATTAAATTATTCTCATAAAATCTTGCAATTCTGCTTCTGCATCTTATTCCAACCAAATTTCTATTGTTTAGATAATGATGATGCAGTTTGGACAGGTTCAGATACTTTGAGTGGCACTGATGCCCCTGAACACTGATATAGTCCTGCAGGTTTCCCAAGGCATTGGGGATGTCAACAGATGTTATTCATTCCAGAAAAGTGTTTCTTGTTGAGCTGGTTTCAGTAGATCTTCTCCCTACTCAAAAAATATATCGGAATTCAAGAGGCCTCTTCCATATTTCTGGTTCAGCTTTGCCATGTTATACTTACAAAAAAAAAGAAAATTAAAAATGGAAACCTATTTATAATGACTAAAAATTAAAAACTGGTAATATTTGAGTGTCCTTGCTTGTCTGAATTTTTGTCAGATCAAGACTGGTGTTAGTGACTGTGCTAAGTCCTCAGGGTGACAGAATCACTCAGTTTTATTTCATGGTTTTCAAGCTTTAAGAAATTTTAATCTGACAAGAGACACTGAAGACCGTCTGAAGAGTTAGAAGAGATTTTTGCAAATCCAGAGAAATTTAATCTGTCACTTTGATTTTTAGAAGCAATTAAACAATATACGCAATATAAAACAAGCCATGTAGCAAATTTACTCTGGAGGAATTTGTGGAATTCTCATTGCTCTAATTTTCCTCCAGCTGTGATTTGTAGTGTACTACTTTCAGGTTTTGGACATTAAAAATAACATATGTATTGGTCTTACACATGGGCCAGAGATTTGTTCACCGTATGCACATATGTGCTTAATTAATTTCCCAAGAAACTGGGAAATGTGTTGTCAACTTATCATCCTCAACATTCTAACTGTTATCTTAGACTGCTGGTAAAATGTTTCAAACAGAAACCAGGTATTTTTTTTACAAGATTAAAAATGCTCAAGACATCAAGTATTACCTCATTTTTAAAAATATTTTACTTTGGATAGAGAAAAATCCGTAGACTTTTCATATCAGTTATACCAAACATAAAAGCACACAAAATAATTAAATACCTATTAGTGCTTACACAGGAAGTCTTACGACACTTTGTTGTACTTGCTTTTCTGTATCAATTTTCTCATATTTAATAAGAATTGCAATCTTACTGCAGGCTTTCAAGCATTGAAGGTCTCTCTCTTCTCTCTCTGATTTCAGAGAGATTTCAGGAACTTAACTTCACCGACATTTTCATTACATTCAATCAAATTTGTGTAAAAAATATGGGAAGAAAGAGCAGATAAACTGTCAGCACAATCAAATTGTCCTTATTCTTCCAGAAGCCAGGCTAAAACCAAAATCAGTCAAACAGAAAATCCAGAGGCAAAACTGTAATACCAAATCAAAGTTTCAGAATCTACGCAACAGAAATAAAGGGGTAAATTACTCCCGTAGTTTACCCAGCCTACCAAAGGAAATTTTATTCCAATAATGGTTTTGTCTTTGTTACTGCCTCACTATTATTTGATCTTTGTCTAAATTAATTTGACTAATTCTCCAGTGAGACCACATCTGACATTTTTTCACTAATGTATTTCCTGCTGAGCAGGAAAGCAAGCACATTAGAACTATCAAGAAAAGGATACATCTTAAATTCCAGCCCAGGACTGCCAGCATTGCAGATTTCTGCCTGAATGCAAAATGGAGTGGCATTCTTAGAGTACTTAATTCTTTGAGAGCTTTGCCTCTTGCTTCGGTGACCATTACCTTCTTTCTTTCTTAAGTCTCTTGTTTATTTTGATTGGGAAATACGGTATTTTTGAATGCACTTTAGTATGCTTTACAGCCTAGAATACCTAATGCAGAGTATTGGCTTCATTTTACTCTGGGATGTGCTCCAACTGAGCTGATCACCTCAAATGCCCTTATGAAGATCTGGTCAATATAGTTAAAGGAAGGTAAAGGTGATTCACCCTTTGTTAAAGTAGATCACGTGATTCATATCTTAAAAAGTGCATCTGTTCCATGACAAAAACATTTGGTGGTGATTTTTAAAGTCTCCATCTGTAATGAAATTATCTAAAATTATGTGAGAGGAATTCTACCATCTTAGGAAACTCTAAGAATGCCTTGGATGGGTTAGGTTAATTCATTTCCATGGTGCATTAATCCAGAAAAGGTAATTCTTAGCTTGAATTATGTATTTCAACACAGATGAGGAATTTTTCTCAAAATGCAAAATTTAGCACGTTCCCTGTGATATTCTTAATGGTGATAAGCAATTAGAGTAACCTCACCACAGACATGCAATTTGCCTATTAAATCTAGGTTTTTGGAGACCTGGTAGGTAATGACATAATGTCTGTTGTAAAACTGGGTCATCCAAAGTCTTAAAATTATATATTTGGTTTCTTATACTTGGATTATATGTCAAATTCTATCAAAAATACCTTTCAGACACTATATAGGATGGTCCTAATGGAAGGAATCTGTACTTTTCAGTAGTGCCATCTTCACAGTCACAAGGGAGACCGACAGGTTATCTTTATGCCAACTTGGAAGCCGCAAATAGATTTTCTATGAAGAGAAACTTTGGAAAAACCTAGACATACATATTTTTCTCTCAAAATTTTTTTCTTACAGTCCTCTCAACTTGCTCTTATCCCCCAATCAATCCCAAGTGGGTGTAGAGGGCACAAACAGGTTTTTTTTTATGTTATCAGAATGTGTGTTTTATGAGAACAGATTGGTTGAAAGGAATTTGACTGCTTATGTTACAGAGTAAATACATAAAATGTAAAAAAATGGCAGATGAAATCCTGTGTTCATGAATGCAAAGTAGTACATGTGGAGAAAAAAAACCCCAACATTATAAATAAACACAGTTTCTATATTGCAGATTGCAATGTGGGAAAAAAATGTCAGCAAAGTAGTTGACAGTTTTATGAAAATAACAGCTCCATACTGAACCAGCAGTCAAAAGAGCAAAACAAATGCTAGGAATTGTTAAGAGGCACCAAACAAACATGACCACCAAACAAACCGTAAAACATTATTATGCCACATGCAGCCCAGTGGTTTGCCCACTCTGTGAGCATCTGAGTACAGTTCTGGTGTCCCTTATCACTAAAAACATATAGGGAGCTACAAAGAGTAGATGGAAAGGCGACTGATGAGATCAAAGGTAAGGAATGGCTTATGTTGATTAGTGCTCTCTGTATAGGAAAAAGATGATTAAGACAGAGATCAATAAAGTCACGAATTATTTGTAAGTTATATGAACAGGAAACATTTATTCATTGCTTCAGGAAAGATCTAAAGGAGGTTCAAGGGAAATGAGCAGGTAGGCATCTTAAAGCAAAAAAAAAGTACTTTTTCACAGTGCATGATAAAACCATGGAATCATTGCCATAGGAATGCCATATCATTGCCATATCACACAATCAACCAGGTTGGAAGGAACCTCGAAAGACCATCTTTCAAAAGGCCCAAGTAGGAAAGAGAGACTATGTGAGATTGTCTGGCACCCTGTCCAATTGCATACCGAAAACCTCCTGTTATAGGGACTTTACCACATCCCTGGAGAGATTCCAGGGAATGATTGCTCTCACTGTAAAAAAAAATAAAAATCTTTCTTATATTGAGTTGAAACCTCTCCTGGTGTAACTTGTCTTCTCCATGTGGGTACTTACAAAGAGAGAGCCTCCATCCTACTTGTAGCCACCCTTTAAATACTGGAATACTTTGATAAGGTGCCCATAAGCCTTTTCTTCTGCAGGGAGAAAAAAATTTGTTTCCTTCAGTCTTGCCTTGTAGGACAGATTCTCCAGACCTCTGCTAATCATTGTGGCCCCCTTTGGTTCCTTGACAGTGTGTCCATGTTTTTCTTGATGTCTGGGGACCAGAACTGCACACAGCACTCCAGGTGTTGCCTGATTGGGGTGATCACAGCTCTGTCTCTATTATTAATGCCCATGTGGCTGCAGCTCCGGTTCTGATTGATTTGTTGATGCTATATTTAATACTAAAGCAAAAAACGGATTAAAAAAGTGGGTATTGGGTTTGTGTGTCCAGGTTTTGGTAGTAGTGGCCTAACAGGGTGCCTTCTGTGAGAAGTTCCCCTATGTCCAACAGAGCCAAATGCAGCTGGCTCCAAGGAGGATCAGCTGCTGGCCAAGGAAGGCTGAGCACATCAATGACAGTGGTAGCACCTCTGGGATAACATATTTAAGCAGGGGGAAAAATATCCCTGTGCAGATGCAGCTGTTGTGAGAAGAGTGCCAATACACTAAAGAATCAGCACTAGGGTCAGTGCAGAAGGATGTGCTCCAGGTGCCAGAGCTGAGATTCCCTTGCAGCTCGTGGTGAAGACCATGGTGAGCACCTGGTGTCCAGCTACGGTCAACCCACCACACCCTCCTTCATCCATACATTATGATTATTTATATAGGGACATATACAGTGACTTGACAGGGTGATGTAAATGATTGGAGCTTTCCAGCACTCGCTCATTCAAATCTTGCCAACTTCAGAATTTCATGAACACTGTGGTTCTTGGATGACTGTTCAGTGCTCTGCACTCAGTATTTTGGTATTCCCAGTACTGTTCCTGAATTACAAGTAACAAAAGACAGCAGATCAACATTATGAGGTGTCACAAGTGAAGAAAGGCTTTATACTTGTAACAACAGAAAAGACAAATACTGAAAAACTTTGTGTTCCACCTCAATCATCTCTCTTGCAGTCAAAAGTAAAAGATATTGAAGAGAAGTGCCAAAAAATCAAAGAAGTCATGAGGTACATGAAAACCATGCAGGGGTTAAGTGCTCAAGAGTATATGCGCTCCTGTATTGATTGCTGAAAGGTACTGAATCCTTAAGTGATGAATCAACTCAAATTGTAAAAAAAGGCCTTAGTTGGTGGGAATAAGTCCCCAGACTTGCAGACAGTGAGAAATAACAAGCTCTTAGGCAGGAATGAATAGAGTCCACAGCAGATGATTCCCATTCTGTCCCTTGAAGGCAGATTGTCTGGCTTTAATTACCAAGAATTACTCCATCTCAGCACATTTTCCAATGCAGACTCCCTCCCACTGTCCTGAATACTTGGAAGCTCGCTTCCTTTACTGTGCTTTTTGTGCAACAAAAAGGATTTGGACCTGTACTTGTCATTACTTCCAGGAAGCACAAACCCAAGAGAGTTTTTCTGCCATGCCAGCAGTAGCAAACTCTAGCCTGGGGACAGTGGCAGGGCTGGTAAGTAAAAGATGAGGTCTCTTTGCCTTCAAAGAGAAAAGGAACAAGTTTGCCAGGCCCTGAGACCATTTCAATGCCTCAGCTCTGTGGAGCTGGGGAAAAGGCCTTTTCCTTCATGTTGAATAACAAAGTTGGGAATTTTCATTGCCCAGCCTTACAACACAAGCAACAACTCCCTCCCGAGCACTCAAAATGCCGTCCACATGGACTGTTTCTTGCTGCAGGACTAAGTTACTGCAGTTACTATTAAGCATGGCTTCAATAATTTATGCTTATAAGGAGTGAATGAACTTGGTTTTCTTAAAATAGTGCTGTCTGCTGCTGTCTGCAGCACTGGACACAATAATGAAGACCTTCCCCTTGAAGGGCTTGTACCATTAAACCAGACCTAGTAATGAAGAGCTGTGCTCTGGGGATTAGAGCTGGGTGCTCAAGGGGTACATGATACTGCAGCCTAAATCTCAGCCTCTCTGTTGAAAGTAATGAAATTGGCAGCTGGAAATAGCACTTACAAGGGAAAGCTGTTGGTCTTCAGGGAGAACATGGTACAGACACAGAGCTTCATATCCAGTTATGTGATCTCCTCAAGGTTTTAAAAATTGTCAGAAGGCTGTCTTGGTGAACGGG
>VWZT01005940.1:2186845-2244596 GCA_013397055.1 Pachycephala philippinensis | reverse complement strand
AAAAAAAAAAAAAGGCAGCTTAATATTTCTGGTGAAAGTTGAAAAAACCTGTTACCCCACATTCCTAAGGCTTTTGATTTTCATCTGTTTTGCCTATACAAGTCCCATGATTTAGTTGTGCTCAGTTCAAATGTTCTTGTTTCAGTTGATTAAAACCAGAGAGTTTTTCATGTTTTAGAGATTTCCTAACAAACTAGTTATCACAGCTAGAAATGCACATGGAATTAATATTTTATTATAGCTATTTTCAACTAAACAGTTTCTAATGCTCTTTCTGAGACTGACAGGGGATAATTTCTCTAACAAAAGTATCTCATCTCAGTACTTGTCCCTCTTTCATTCTACTCAGGAAATTGCTGCCAAGAGTAAAAGGAGAAAAGCCTACACTGGTCTCACCTCTTATGCAGAAAAGCAGGTCCTTCAGCTTTAGCTTAGCTGAAAACAGTATTTTTAATACTGGTAGATCTTAAAATCAAGGGAAACTAAAAATTGTACTGGTAAGATAAGACAATAATTTCTTTTAACGTATCTGTATTCGGTATGCATTTTTGAATTGCTCCAGGCTTCATACAGCCATAGCTTGTTTGAAGAAACACGACTGCAAAAATATTTAGCCTTATGTTTATTTATTGTAATCTTGTTTTCTTAGCACTCTTTATACTACTTCATTGTGTATGAGCATTAGAATTGCCTTATGATAGGTGTGGAATGAGTATTGCATAGCTGTAAGGAAAGGAAATTCGTGAAAGAAATTGCAGTCTAATGTACCAATGTACAATGGAAAATATCTGAGAGCCATTTGTCAAAGAAAATTAGTAATGCTCTTATCACCCTACATTAGCCATCTTTCCTGGTAAGCCCTAATAAACATCATAAACAAAAGCTCCATGTTCTGTGTCAGACAAAGAGCTCTTTTCCAGCCAAAAGTATAATTTCACATTAAACACTAGCATTGGAACCGTGATAGTTTTTTGTCCTTGGGCACTTATCTGGCGTTTGCACTCAGACTGACCATTTTTAACAGCACCCTCACAGTTCCAAGCAATGTTTTCTTCCTTTATCTAAACTCATAGAAGTCCAGTTAATACAGAGACACCTTTCCATTCTTCTATATTTTTAGACAATACCTTAAATTCTGGTTGGTTTATTTTTTTATAAAGAGGTTGCATTTGTAAAATGGTTGTTCCACTGAACTTAAAAACGTTTTTTGCCCCCCCATGAGGTGCTCCAACACGGAGAGTTCAGTAGCAGAGTTAGACATAGCCCCTGACTGAGCACAGCAATGCTGCAGTGCACAAAACAGCTTCCCAAGCTCACAGGGATCACTCCTGTCTTATACAGGAAGCAAAAAAAAGGTACTAACCACATTTTACACATCTACAGCTTCCAGCTGTTTCCACTGATCTCTGGAGGCCTATCCAGAGTGCAGACTGCCTCACTCTCTGCTCCTGCAGACAGAAAGTGATGTTCAAAATGCAATATATAAATAAATACAGAGATCTGAACTATTGACATCTTCTTGACTCCTAACTTCAAGGAAGGTCCAGTCTTTATTGCCAGATCCTACCTCTACCATTAGTTTTATTATATTATGAATAACTCCAATGTGTCCTTTAGCATAATACCCTCTTAAACCAGTCCTAAAATGTGATGAATGCCAGCACTTCTTTTTTTTTTTTAACCTTGTGAAAGCTTTTGTCTCCTCTGAATACTTCTGCCTATGTTTCTTCATTTTACTCTTATTGTAGCTTGCCATTGCACAAATAGAGCCACGGCAGATAATTGGGGTTCCCTCTAATTTGATCCTCTGCTATTACAAGCTGGCAGAGCTCTGTTCATCCTTTCTGAGCTGATGACATTGGATCAGGTTTTGTCCTTCCTTTCAAGTGATCCCACGCTGAGGAAAACAGCTTTGACACCCAGGGAACTGCCTCCCATCTCATGGATGAATGCAGTGTACTCTGGCAGGACAATGCTAAGACTGAATTCCCTAATAACTATAACAGAATATCTGCACTCTGGAAAAGTTGACCACATTGTACTTTTGCTCTAGCCCTTTCTTTTTTCCTGCACATTTAGGGAGTAAAATTTTTACAGACACGTTCATACATAGTACTAAGACAATTATTTGTATCACTAAGTGTGCCTTTGAGCATAAAAATTGTTATGTCACCTGTGCAAACAGCATTACTGCCAGAGATAAGTAAGGGTAAGTATCTCCCACTGTGCTTCTACTGATAGGAAGTATTATAATGGAATGAGGAATAAGTTGTAGGCTTTTTACTGTTACACCCTTGACTTAAACACTGTCAAAGTAAATATTTCATATACACTGCTTTTAAAGACATGGTGCTGCACTCAGTATCTTTTACTAATTACTGTCTATCTTATTTCAACAGTAGAGCGAAAACATAAAGATTTATAAAAAAAAGTTTTAAATATTTTTTCTTTGTTTATCAGAACAAGGCTATAGAAAAGCTCTTTTACATAAATAAAGTGCTGCAGGCCTAACTTGTTCTGTTTCTCTCCTTCCATTTTATATTATTGATGGCATAATTTTTCATTATGCGTTTTCCTACACTTCATAGGAATTCATAAAATATTTCTTATCTGAAAGAAACAATATGTTCTTCATACTACTTCCACTTATATTTTTTTCTCTCAATCTACATAACTAAATGCTGAGTAAACCTGTTAAAAATGTCCTCATTCCTAAGCCAATTTACCAAACTATTCGGGGATGTCCTGCTTTAAGACCCTAAATAACCCTAAACTGAAAGAATAAATTAAAATAGTTGCTCTTCATTTGCTTGGGTTTCTGATCTGCAAGGTAAGAATGAGTACATAGTACAGATTTCAGTACAATATGAAGGTTTAGGATAATCCTGCCTCTTTCACACTCCCTCTAGGACCCACACACAGAGCTCTGTTTAGCATTTACTTGGTATTTGCTGGTAACCCAAGCAATATAACGCTTGCCTACTATAACTTAATTATTTTTACTGCTAAACCTAATGTAAATTTTTTTGTTTCTTGTTAGTAACAGGAAAAATGAAGGCTTTGCATCTTTTCCTACACCTTCATTAACGAATTATGATCTAGCCCTGGAATCTTTAACTACCTTTATTTTCTGCAGTATTCCTAGAAAGTGTGTACCATAGATATGGTGACCTGACTTAATTAGTCACAGAATCAGAGAATATACTGAGTTGGAAGGGACCCACAAGGATCATCCTGGCTCTGCACAGGACAACCCTAAGAATCACACCATGTGCCTGAGAGCATTGTCCAAACATTTCCTGAACTCTGCCAGGCTTGGTGGCATGACCATTTCCCTGGGACACCTGTTCCAGTGTCCAAGCACCCTCTGGGTGAACAACCTTTTCCTAACATCCAACCTAAACCTCCCCTGACACAACTTCAGGCCATTCCCTCAAGTCCTGTCACCACAGAGAAGAGATCAGTGCCTCTCCATCCTCTTCCCTTGCAGAAAGTTGTAATTGCAATGATGTCTCCCCCCACTCTCCTCTTCTCCAGGCTGAACAGATCCAGCAACCTCAGCCACTCCTCACACGGCTTCCCCTCAAGGCCCTTCACGATCCTTATTGCCTTTNGCCCTTCACCATCCTTATTGCCTTTCTTTGGACCCTCTCTCATAGTTTGATATCTTTCTTATGTTATGGTGCCCAAAACTGCCCCCAGCACTGGAGGTGAGGCCGCCCCAGTGCAGAGCAGAGCGGGACAATCCCTCCCTTGCCTGGCTGGTGATGCTGTGCCTGATGCCCCCAGGACACAGTTGGTCCTCCTGGCTTCCAGGGCAACTTGCCATTGACCAAGACTCCAGTTCCCTTTCAGTAGTGCTGCTTTCCAGCCTCTCATTCCCCAGTCTGTCCATGCATCCAACATTGCCCCATCTCAGCTGCAGAATCCATCGCTTTCCCTTGTTGAATTTCACAGGGTTGGTGATTGCCCAGACCTCTTATTTATCCAGGTCTCTCTGCAGGGCCTCTCCCTGCCTTTGAGGGAGTCATCTGATAGTTCACTGGCTAGTCCAAACTGATCTCTGTGAGAGGTCAAAAGTAACACTGAAAAGCAATTCAGCCCCCAGACCCCGCAGGCCTATCTTCAGGTGGGATATGTCCTTTGGAGGTGTCTGCATGAATTCAGAACAATAGGTAGTAGAGAAGGTAGGACACATTGTGGGATAGTTAATGTCCTGCCTTCCTTCACCTCTGTTAAAGAAATGTGGCTGAGGCACAGTACATGAGTTTTCTACATGATCCTTGATGGTTTTTTTTTACACTTTCTGAACAATATATGAAAATTTGATCTTGATGCTAGAAATTTTAAAGACTTGAGAATGGCCTAGTTATGAACATGCTTCTTGATGCAATACAAAGTTGCAGTGAGATGAGCTTTTGAAACTTGGTTTAAAATGAAGGCTGGAGACATACTTTTTTTCAGAAGTATTCCTAATTTAGGGAAACACTGCAATGATTTTACTTTTAAGAAATAAATATTAACAGTGGTTATGTATGTATTATTTTTTTCTGCACTTTTGGAGTTTTTTCCCAATTTCACCCCTCTCCTGGTATATCTCTACTCTTTGGGCCTTCAGCTAATCCACAGGATTACTCAGTTTTTAATTTCTTGAATTTAAGATGGAAATTGTCCTGTGTTGTCAACATACCACCATCTCTTAAGAAACTTCTACTTTGTAAATCCTAATTCTCCATGGTAGTATCTCACAGGCATCACTTACCCATTTAATGTACCCTAGTTCAGGTAGATTTACCCATTTGCCCTAGTTCAGATATGTGATACTTCAGAAAGAATAAATGCATCTGATGTTGGACTAAAATGAAAGCAAGAACACAGAATAACTAGTTTTTAAAGCACAGAATAAAGATCATTGTAAGAAGTAATTTGGTCTCAGTGCATGAGCAAACACTTCACATGGCTCCTATGGAACGTGACCTATGTCCAGGCATTGCCTGCCTGTCACCAGTTGGAGCATTCGGGGAGGTTGTCACCACACTTTGCCCCTCTGTGAGCACATGCCTGTAGCACATTTAAAGTGTCTTGCTGTAAACCAGAGGTGCAGATTTCAGTCTTGTTTAGGACATGTATATGGGCGTGTGCTCAGTATGGTTTACTGCTCTCTGTGGAGCTGCCAGTCACGTAAATCATAACAGCTTAACTTCAGTTGTCTAACCTAACTTTGAGTTATATGGACGAAGACTTTGTTAGGTTTTGGGGTTTTTTAAGTCTCTGGATATTTGTCCTTGCTAAGAAGAGTTCTGTGTAGGCAGGGGCAGGAGTAGAAGGCAGGTATGGAAGAAGTCCTCTCTGCTTAAAAATAAAAAGCCATAAAACTCCAGACCAGTTTAATACTGTAGGTTTTACTTTCATTGTTGGTATGACTGCAATTTCCATTCAAACACTTTAATTTCTTGCAGAGTTATTTCTTAGACTCAGAACAGTATTCTCTCTCTTAAAAGCCTACCTAGCTTTTAAGAGAGAGAATACAAAATTTCTCTAAACATTTTGAGCTGCCAAAGGAGGTTTTAAATCTCTCTGTTGTTCTGCTTGTCCTCTTCTCAGTCCTTATTTATGTCATTTTACTTTTTGAAGAATTTCTTCACATTTACATTTGTGTTTGACTTCTCTGTGTGCATACAGAAATTTTATTTTCCTGTATAGATGGCCATTAGCTACTCTGGCAGAGGGCTTTCAGCTACAGCTACCCTCATTCAGTCACTATTTTCTTGATCAATGCTTTGTGTCTTTTGCACTTTGAAAGTGTATTTCTTTTTCATTATTATTTTTTCTCTTATCTTCCTACCTAGGTATGTCTGAACTTTGAACTTCTGCTGCAATTTTGCTTAATAATGGAAGCGAGATGTGAAAATAGCACTGTGTGACCAAGTCTAGTACCTTGTCTATTCAAGTTACTCTGAACAACTCATGTATTCTGCACACATGAAATATTTTGATGTATCATGAAGAAAACTAGTATATTTTCAGTGGAGAAAATCATGATCCTGTAGATACCAGGATGTGATGCCTTATGTTAAAAGAGGTGTACTTTCCCAGATGCTACATCCCTGGACGACACATCAGAACAGAAATACAATCTAAAATAAATTACAAAATGTTTCTATTTATATGCACAAATTTGCCAGGAGATGTGGTCTCTGCCTCACTGCTTTTACTGAGAAGGGATGTTCATAAAACTATACTTATGTTATCAAAATAAATAGATTTTGCCTGTCTCAAATATATATATACGTAAAAACAGAGTGGTTGTCACATAAATAATCTCTTATAAAACATGTTCCTAAAATAAAAAAGCATATTCTGATCATTAACCCCCTGTCTCTTCATATCTGCATATAGAAGCAAAAGCCACATCAGTAGGCAATACCACTGAAATGTGATAAATCTTTATCTTAGGACATCTTTAGATAGTGACAATGTTATTTGTAGTGCCAACATTTGCTGCTAATATTTCAAAGAGGTATGATTAAGCCTTGTCTTCTAAGATATAGAAATATCTTTTATTTAGAAATATAACTCTTCTTTTTACCAGGGCTCTGCTCTGGTGCAAAGCAAATTGTCACCTCAGTGGTAAATCCCATGCACAGGCCAGAAATGCACTGGGGGCTACATCCTACACACATTTTTGATGCTCTCTGGATTATCCTGCTGATGCTTTCTGTGATCTTCATGCACTGTAAGTGTGACTTGTACTTCTTATGGCCCGTATACTTCATCAGTATAGCTGTGAGCTTATTCACAGTACTTGGGCTGTGAATTGCTGTTTCTTTTCAGNAAAAAAAAAAAAAAAATTATATTCCTGTAACCAAAGACAGCAGGAGAAAAAACATCAACACTGTTTGGATATCTAACTCTCGTCAAAGTTCCAATTGATTTCAATAAAAACAAAATGCCTACAATGTATTCTAGATCTAGCTTTAGGTTACCTTTCTTGTCAATGGAGTATAGACACTTCTTGGGTGTTATCCATGTTACAAATGTTACAGATGTGACCTATTTTAGATATGTATTTTAGAATAAAATGAGTTGCAACCTAGCAGTGGTTATTTTTGCCCACTCAGTATACTAGGAAAAGATACAGCTGCCTCAGGTACAGATCTCAAACATTAGTTCTACACAGTATTTGCATCACGTTGTCAGACTTTATATATTCAAAGTTAGTCAAAGTGCTGAACTCATCCCTTGTAAACAAACTGCAAAAGAACCCCTGTGCAGTCCCTATATCTCCCTAGTATGTGATATCAATCTGTTCATGTACCTGTACCAGGGTGCCACTGAGGCAGATTGGGGTACCAAAAAATGGCATGCCACCCTGATTTCTGGGGCGATGCAGTGTGCAAATCTGCTTTTGAAAATGATGAGCTTTTCTGTCGTATGTACAATCATAATTAACCCAGTAGAATTGTGCACTAGGTTTTGGCTTTTTCCCTTTTCTTTTATAATAAATTTAAGCTACTTCCTCCCGGTATTCTGCTTCAGTACTCTTCTTGCATTGTTTACATTTTAAGCTTTGTTAGAAGGGGAGGTAAGTGTTGATAACTGACAATTTGCTACCAGTAAAGGCAATCTAGATGTAAGGTGCTTAAAACTCTCATTTTGAACAGGATAAGGGTTAATTAAGTTCAGGTATACCTATCAGGCATTCATTAGATAGTAGTTTATACATCACCTTGATGTAAATGTACTGACGTCCTCTATCTTTATTAACTTAATTGACTATTCACACTCATTATTCAGAGGGACTGTGAAACTGAAAGGATTTACTCCTGATGCTCAGCAGTGCAAAGGACCAAGTTATATTACCTGTTTTTTCCCTACTGCTGAAGCTTATGCTAAACTGGCTTTCAGTAGAAGCCTAGAATTTCTCCAGAAACGTCCTTTAGGCTAATACTGGACAGATGCCCCTTCCAAGGACATTTTGTCCTTTGCTGATGCCTCACATGTTCTTTTAAATAAAAAGACTGCCCTGTGAACAGTACATTTATTCTATTAGTGTGATTATTCCATCTCTCAGTGAGTTTCCTTGTAATGGATACAGGGTTGTTCAGCGACTGATAAGTGGATATTAATCTATTACAACATTCTGTAGTAGTAAATTATAAATTCATCTAGAATAAATACCACTATATAAAGCTTGAATTATTCAATTAACATACCTAATCTTTTCAGCAACATGCTGAAAGCTTTAAGTGCAGTCTGTTCAGAGTTAGGTGGCTGCAGACTGTATGCACTGTGTATTATGTGTAAAGAATTGCAGATTCTTTTTTAAAACGTCCTTTTTGAAGGTCACCTTGCTAAAATGATGGTTTCTATTATTGCCTTTTTATATTATTTTAATAAATCCTGTAAATGGGGATGAAGACTTAGTAGCACCCTTTGCCTCAAGGTGTTTGTCTTTTTAAAGACATTTTTGCCATCATAGTGCATGGACTGACTCTACTGGAGTCAGTAAGAAATAGGACAGTTCCTTTAGTGTCTCTTCAGTTTAGATTAAGCTACATTGTATTTAAAAAGCATGAATCTCATCTGATTTTTAAGAAGTACAATCCCTTAGAGGTTGATACTTTTTATGAGGGACAGATCAAGTGGCCACAATTTTGCAAATTCTTTTAGCTTGTGTCTAACCGTAACCCCATTTGCAGCCTTCCAGCTCACAAATATTTTGAAGAGCCAGCATTGCTATTTTTCAAGTTTGTTGGTCTATAACACACCCCTGTTTTTATCAGGAGCAAGGATTTATTCAAGAAAACGCAGACATCTCCTTCCTTCCTTATTCCAATAAGAAGAGTAAATGCAGTTTTTCATTCCAATTCAAAACCCAGAGAACATGCAGACAACACAACCCTAATGCCCCTGGGGAGTGTTAGTCTCCTACCTTAAGGTGGAAATCACTTTGTCATTACACTACCAGGAATGATGTTCCATGAAAGATATTTGTAGATCGGGCTTGCTTGCAAATGGACAATCCCTGTTATTAATTGTTATTAGTATAATGAATATTTTAAATCTAATTTTCTGTTTAACCCTGTTAGATACCTAGTGTCACTCTTTTTCTTTTTTTTTTTCCTGAACATTTCTATTTGAATCAGTACAGTGCCCTTGCAGAAGCAGCTTGCTTTTCGATGGGATGAATATGGCATCTCATATAAAACACAGGGAATTTGAAATACCAGGGTTTCTAACACCGAGGTGCATTAGAAGTTTTACAGTGATTTACGTTGCTGGAGATTACTCAGCACTCTAGACAGGGCACAGCACCGAGGAAAGGGCAATTAATCAAATGCAGGAAAACTGATCCACTAAGATATTTCCTGTGCTGAAGGACTTATTGTAATAACTAAAGATTATTGTGACAGTTATTATGATGGCCATGGAGAGAATTAATTTATCCAAGCTTTAGACATAAAACCACTGGTGTCTGGGCCAAGGCTCTTCACATGCTTTCCAAACAGTCAATAAAGAGAGACAGAAACCTTCAGGAATGTTTGTTTCTGGATAGTTGTCCATTGCCAGTTTGCATCATAGATATCGGAGAAGCTTAGCCTTCACATAGCTAAAGCTGAGTAAAATAAAACCCACCTCAAAACGCCATTTCTGCCTGTCTGAGAGTTTTCTATTTCCAGGATGTCAGAGATTACTTTTTCCTTTGCACACAGTTTGGTGAAAGGTTACTGAGTTTGGGCTTTGTAGGATCAAGTGAAGAGCTGAGTGAAAAAACCTCAATGCCTTCTATGATGGAACTACTACCTGGATGGAAGAGGTGACAGCAGTGGATACTCTCTACCTTGATTTTTGCAATGCTTTTGACACTATCTCTCACAACATCCTTGTGGACAACTCGGGAAGTGTGGACTGGATAAGTAGATATTGAGGTGCAATGAGAGGTCATGGCGCAGGGTCTAGTTGGAGCCCTGTCACTAGTGGTGTCCCCCAAGATTTAATATTGGGTCCAGTGTTTTATCCGTGACTTGGATGAAGGGGCAGGTGCCTCCTCAGCAGGTTCATTGATGACGCAAAGCTGGGAGTGACTGTGCAGCCCTTCAGGAAGACCTCAACAGGTTGAGAAATGGGAAGAGAACAGAACAGTTTGAAGCTCAGCAAAAGCACGTGCAGGGTCCTGGGGAAGAATAACCCCAGCACAGGCTGGGGCCTGACCTGCAGGAAAGCAGCTCTGTGGAGAAGGACCTGGGGGTCCTGATGGACAACAAGCTGCCATGAGCCAGCAGTGTGCCCTGGGGCCAAGGAGGCCAATGAGATGCTGGGGGGCATTAGGAAGAGCATTGCCAGAGGTCGAGGGAGGTGATCCTGCCCCTTTCCTCAGCCCTGGTGAGGCCACTCTGGAATGCTGTGTCCAGTTCTGGCTTCCTTGGGTCAGGGAGAAGTCAAGTTCCTGGAGCAGGTCCAGCAGAGGGCTACGAAGATGATTATGGGACTGGCACATCTCTCTCATGAGGAAAGGCTAAGGGAGCTGGGCCTGTTCAACTCCTAGTTGTGATGGTAGTTTTGGACCACACTGGAATAAATTTTTTTATGTATTTTACTTAGAATAAATAACAGCATACTGAAATACAGCAGTTTCCCAGAAATTCAGTCTGATCTGAATTCAAACAAGTAGCTGGAGGAAGTACTAAGCCAACCAGTCTCCTAGGCAGAAATTACATTTTCCTTGCACATATTCAGAAAATATTTAGCTATAATTACGTGATCAGTACTATTGCTGATTTAAATTGCTTAACTGCCCCTTTAAAATGTGTGCAATGAGAACATATGGATGAAATGCTGCCATTTCTCACCTTGGGTGATTGAAACTTTGAAGAACATTTCAGTCTCGCAGCCTGTCACTGGCTGCCATTCTGCAAAAGGGTCTCTGCTGGGCTTGGATCGCGCCACCGGTGCTTTGCAAATGAAGACATTTTAGTTCCTGTTCTTGATAGGGCAGGATAAGTGAGGTTATCTCATTTGCACTTAAGAACTAGCATCAGGAGGAATGCTTTAGCATCAGGAGAAATGATTGACATTGGCATAAGTCTTCAAGCTGTCATTTGTAGGGAGTGATAGTTATTGAAACAGCTGTTCTGTTATCCACATGTACTGCAGGAGGTGTTCTACGAGGGTCAGAATTATGCTGGTTTCAATAGGTATCTTTATCCTCCTTGGCAATCTTTTTATAGTCAGGACATATTTTCTGGCACTTTCATGCTTCCAGTGGCATGTTATATAACATAAAATGCACCCATCCTGTCCTGTCCTGTTCTGTCCTGACCCATCCTATCTGAAATACGATAGAAGCATCTGTTAATTTTAAACATAATTTCAGCTTGTACATTAGTTAATTTTACCCCCTTTACTAAACTATAAACATCACTATTTCTAGTTTAAATCCACTGGGCACTGGTAAAATTTTATGCCATTCCTACATTCATACCAGTGGTTAATACTTTTGCTTTCTAGTAGTTTTGTTTTTCAGCTTCTTGCTGTACACACAAAGTGAAAAGAATATAATGAGTGTCATAGATAAAGTTTCAAACTGCTTCTCAGTTCATCTGTATTTGTACCACTGTCCTAAATAAAGATCCCTTCAGAGCCAGAGAACAGGGACAAACACTGTGATTTACTGCTAGAACAACCAGTGTTAACTTTGTAAGAACTCCCAATGCCTTTAGTGGTCAAAATCACAGCTTTTTGGCAAAAGATGACCTCACTCTGCATTTCAGGGTCAGGGCAGTGGAAACCAACATTTTAAAAGCCAGAATTCTCCATTCCAAAACAAAACCCATGTACAAAACTACATTTTCAGGAGCTTTTCAGAGTATAATTTCACTTTAAAGAGTAGCATCCCCATAGTAGCACTATGAGCATCCTCACAGTGATGTGATGGCCCTATCTAAGGATAAATAAAAAAAGGTAGATACATTCCTCTATTCCTATTAAAATTATTTCAAGCAACCTGTCCTCCATCTCACTTTCTCCCTTGCACTAAGCTTTTCTGCAGAAATTTGCACGAAAGCCTTACTCCTTGTCCCCCAACAATGACTAATTTGATTGCCGTAGGACATTGCCATGGGTGAGGGAAAGGAGAGTGAAGACAGACAAATCTGGGGGTAATTAAGCCAGTTCATATTTGACTGGTTCCTCTCACCAGTGATATCTGCAAATGTTTCTTGTGTTTCTGTAATCTTATGAAACAACACACTTCTGTAGCCAAATAACCTTACATCTCCTTTTATAATTAGTGCTATTACACAGAACCTAAGCTTACACAAACGTCCCTAGTGACATGATTAACTTCATAGATACTAGTCAGCAGGAGTCAGTCACAAAGCATAAACTAATTAATGTTTGAGGACAAGGACAGGACAAAAGAGGTCACTCATCTGATGTGCTTTTGAGGATTGCCAACTGAAAATGGAAAGGAAGCAGAGCACATCATCTTCAGGGAGCTATTTCAGCAGTAACTGTAGAATCTTTGAATGCTTTCCTGAGTCCTTCTCTCTTTTTCATTTTCTCTTGATGATATATTAAGCATGGCAAAAAAAAGGGGGAACAGGGAAGAGCAGATCGGAAAAGTAACTGAAATCTTTATTTGGACAATTTTGGCTGACCAAGAAATGCATCTAAGAAAATAAATTTAAGGAAGGCACCAAATTTAGAGAAGCACACCAAAGTTAGATGATTTGTCTCATATGCTGGTGTTGTGTAAAAGAAGAATCAATTTGATATTTTTACCTCTTCAGATTTCTTTTTCTTGTTGTGCAGCAGAGTGCTTTTATTCTTAGGCCCAGATGCTTCATTCAAATTCTATTTTAGTAAGCATTTAAATATGTTCTTATATGCTGACCTCTGTGAGAATTAAAGTAAAACATCTGCTTAATACTTTGCTGAACAAATATAGATGATTAATATATGCTTAAGTGCCCTGATGAAATGGGGGCTGTGTTAGCAATGTTCTCATTTCATACACAAGGATGGGAAGTTTACAAATATAAAATAATGGAATTATGCTGATTTTTATTAACTAAAGATCCTGTCTAGTCTACTTGGTTTCACCTTTGCATCTGCAAAAGAATTTGGGGTTTTTTTCATTTGTCATACAAATATACTGCAGCTCCTCTGGTTCACTATGCTGGACTATTTTGGTGCTCACATCTGGGCAGGAACCTGGGAGCCCCTCGTGCCCAGCAGAAAGTCACTTACTCTTGTTCCCAGCCAGCAGTGAAAGTAGGGTAGAGAATGGAAATGGGGACAATGTGGTCAGGGGGGAGAACAAGAGGTGTGGATGGGCTGGAGAAGAGTTGTGAAACAACAGCTGCTCCACGGGAAGGACGCTGGAGACACGAGGATACAAAACCTGGATAAGGAGTGCAAGTGCTGGAGACTCCAAAAATGCATGGGCAGGCTGCAATCAGGACTGCTTCGAGGCAGATTCAGGCTCTAAGTCTGGCAAGACATTAGACAGGAGCAAGATAAATGGGAAGGGTAGAAAGGTGGAATTAATTCTTTCAGTGCCATTTTTAAGAATTTATCAGTTGGCTACATTGCATTCAAATAGGATATCCATGTGAGAGCTCATGTCTCCTGAGCAATGGACTGAGGCAGAGAGCAGCAGAGGGGTGAGACCGTGCAAGGGGACAGGGAAGTTGGAAGGTGTGAGGGTAACAGATCCAGTATATAGAGATGGGAAGTGAATGATGCCAGGAGAGGAACAAGGGATCTGTGACCCAGGCCACACTCCCTGGAGCTGCAGCAGATGTGCACCCAAGTATCTGGATTTCTTTCTGTAACTCTGAGACTAAAACAGACTAAAGAGGGAGTCCATTAAGAAGATAGCTGATGTTATCTATTCTTCCACTGACTTACATGACAGATGGTGGTAAACTTAAAAACTACATCACTTTTGATTCATATCATCTTAAATATTTCACATATAGATTTTTTTTTGGGGTGAAAAATGAGAAGGATTTCCTATTCACACATAAACAAATAAGGACTAATAAAGAGCATTCAAATTGCCCAGTAAAGATTTAGGAAGCTCTAAAAAAATAAGAATGGAGTTTGTCAGGCCATTTTAATTTGATCTCAGTGTGCATATATGTGCGTGCAGACAGTAGTTTTTTCCAGTCACGATTTATACACAGAAGCATCAACTGTTTTACTTCTCCTTTTATGTCTCCTCTCTGAGTTGTGTGTGGAAGAACAAGAATTCTTTAGAGTGTTGTTTTGGCATTCAGGCTACATTTGCCTTTCCTCTGTGGTCTCCCTGCTGTAAGAAAATAACTACAGGCAGACTGAAATCTTCGACACAGATTTTGCTCTAAGCAGATGTGACCTTATAGTTCTACGGCTCCATTGGCTTCTATATTTCCAAAACTAAATAATGGGCAGAATGTTTATACAATTCTACCCATGAAATGGAATTGTTCTACCCTACCTTTTGCTGAAGGTAAACAGAAAAACTTCATTCTTGCAGAAAAACCAATAAATGCCCATTTAGTTAGAGAAAACCAATGAATTTGAAGGATACTCTAAGCATTAACTCCTGACTAAAGTTCTATTTCAGTTGCAAAAGTTGGTCTTTTTGGCAGCATCTAAAGAGAAGAGAAATTAATATTGGATAAAGTTGTTGAAAGGTTAGTGAGCTGTAGAGATTTTTTTGACAGTTGTACGAGCATTTCTTCTTATTGAATTAGAAATGACATCAGACAACATTCTGATTTTGGAAAAAAAGTGTCCTTTTTATCCTTAAAGTAACAGTACAGGGGACATCTGAGAATTCAGAGGAGCAGTAGGATTTCATCCTTATCCTACTTCCTTTGTACTCACCTGTTTTTTTCCTCAAGGCATAGAAAGAGGCAAAAATTGATGCTACACTAGTGTGTTCTTGAGTGTATAATTTATTGTGCAAAATTACTTCTCTTTAAGCAGCAAGGATTGTCATTATTATTTATTCTAATAAATAGAATAGCGTGAGGCTTCTGTCTTTCACATCTTCTTAAAACATTATGTCTAGTGCACTGCCTCATTACTTGAAGCCCAAACCTCTCTACATGAGAGCAGCTGCTGGAAGACACACTCCCTGGGTCAGATCGTTAGAGAAGCTTTAATCCTTTAGAACAATTTTTCAATACTGTTTACACCAGGGATTTCCTTGTACAAATCCTCTTTACACAAGACAAGAATAACGCAGGAACAAACTATTTGTCTCTGATCTCTGAAAAGAAGGAGAGCAAGTTTAAGTCCTCAGGGGGCTTTCTATCACTTAAACTAACCAGGAGGGGATTAATCAAAGATATCTTTGCTGCGTGCTGTACAGCCAGCTTCAAAGGTGCTATCACATTGATCAATGCACAGCAGAGCAACACTCACAGCAGCTTGTGTTTTAAGTTGAGGTAGAGCAGAGACTGAAATGCCCAGTTTGTTTCATCACTCCTTCTTTCCCATCAAAACAACCACAGGCTACTGTGATGCACTGGAATCCAAAGCACACAGGTCAGGTGTTTGCATGGAACTCAGCTCTGCACTGTGATGAAGAGTGAGCACTGAACCCTCTGTAGTGATTTTACGTGCCAAGTCCTTGCAAGCAAATCCAATCTCCTTTCACACGGCCCTTTAGAAAATGTTTCGTATGCAAACACGTTTCCTCCATTTATGGAAGCTTGATTATCCCTGCATAACTCCATTTTTTCCACAGACAACTGAAATACTGTAGTGGTGAAGTAACTCTTTTGCCATCAATGAGAAAAACTGGCAAACTTTCAGATACAAGTCCTGTATACATTGTAAATAGAATAATAGATGGAAAGTGTATCAATAAACTTAAAAGATATATTTCTCAGTGAAATATTGCAAATACTTTTTTCACAAATCTCAATTAAAAAAATAAATCCATTTTACTAAAATATTTTTAGTTTTTAAATTTTGTTGAGCGTGATTAACTTTTATTATATTTACATTTGAAGAAAATATATGTATTGCAAAAATTTTCCTCTAATGAAACACTTGCCCATTTTCATCAGTTACCTGTACATAAATCCCAGCTTTTTCCAAAACTGATTACAAATTTTTCGATGAAGAACCTTGCCATTAAAACCTCTAGAGAAAAAAATGCTTTCAAAGTATTCTAGTGTCTTCTAGGTAATGTATATAAATTTTTTGGCATTGGGGAAGGTTTTTTCGGGACACAAAAAGTGTGACCTTCATTACAGGACAACCATTTGCCTGTAACTACAAGATTTAGTTGGATTTTATGGACATATCAAATGTCTGATCTATATAATTAAGAAAAGGGGCTTTTCCATTAGTGTCTTGTAGCCTAGCCATGGCACTTTGTATCAGGCCATAAATAGCAAATCCACCCCTTTGTAATGCACTGAATGTTTAGTTATTTATGCAGAGAGAAATATACAAAGAGATGCAAGGAGAGTTCCTATCCCTACTAAGCGACCTACTTAGCTGGACTGTTGGCTGTATTCCATCTCTATTTGCCTCTTGTCTGGGTTTTTTTTTTTTTCCTCATTGAAAGACTTCAGAATATTCTGGTTCTATGCCAATATTGTACAAAACCAAATGTTAAGAAGAGAAAATTTTTCAGTTGGATGGAGTAGCTTTTATATAGATAATGAAGCTATTTCTAGACTCTCAGAAGAATAAAAAGGTGAAGCTGAGAATAGCAACACCAACTTTGTTTTATATTTTTCTTAAAAATTAAGCTACTTCCTCTTTTTGAGATATGTCCGTTTCGTCTAGTGCTGGTTTTCTAAGGTGGCAGAACAAACCTGAAAAGAGCAACAGTTCCAGCTCAGGTTGCCACTTCCCTTGAGAAGCTGTTGCTCTTCTCAGCCTCAAAGGATATTTATTGCCCAGGCAGCCAGGAAGACACAAGGGGAAGAATACAATGGCAAAGGCAGTGCTTGTTATTTAGGCTCATCAGTGTCTCTTTGATTCTCTTTGTAACAAGTCTGACATTTCTCAGTAGGCCACACCAATTTTGGGTTCTCAACAGAGCTACTCCATCTTCTCTATGTGCTGTCTCTTGCTATCCCTTCACTTCTTGGGAAACTCCCCCTTTAAGATGTGTTTGTCTGTGACAACAGGAAGAAAATGACAAGTTGTGAAGGAAGAAAAAAATTTTTCTGCCTTTTAAGAATGCCTTCGTGAAGTGGAGCTGGTCTCTGCCATCTCCCTGTTCTCTGTAGCTGCTGAGCCAAACACTGGAACAGGAATAAAATCAACTGAGCTGCGTCTTGAATAGAAGAAAGGAGCTGTTCAAGACCCCAGCAGAGTTAAACCACTTGGAAAACGTGGAGAACAACTGGAGGAAGTTTAAAAGGGACTACAAGGAATGGGCAGCAACTGAAAGGGAAGACAGAAGGCAGCCTGGTTTCTGACAGCAGGTGGTTTTGAACTACTTGATTTTTAAATGGTTTTCAGTAACTCAAGCAGAGAGGCCAACTCTGAAAGTGAAGTAAAAAATTCAAGGAGTACTTCACACTTCACATAAAAATGAATCATCAGAACAATTGTTAGACAGACACAGAAAAAAAGAGGTTTGCAAGAATTGTGGAGGAATTTGTACAATTTCAAGCTGTACAAAGATATCTTTCAGTTTTGGAATTAACTTGATCCTTAACATCTGACTAAATTATGAGACCATCTAGGGAAAAGCACTCAAAAAGAGGCTACTAAAAGATTCAGAACTCACCCTTGGCAAAGTAATTTTCTCCAGGACAAAGAAATTGTCTGCTAAAGCTGAGCCACGGTGTTTGCACAGGTTTGAGGTGATGTAAGATCTGAAGCACTGCAAGGATGGATACCTCAGGCATGAAGACGTGTGGAGCAGTTTGCAATTAAGAGTACAATGGTATTTCACAGGAGATGGAAAACTCCAGAAACTACTTTGGTGAATTATCTCAGTATGTAAGAGTTTTTAAGTGCCAACAGGAGAAGCACGGCTTAAACAAAGAAGATAATGGTAAAAATTTTCAGTTCTGAAGAGCCCTTCCCAGCAAAAATCAACACTGGCACAAAGTGAGATAAATGCACTGTAAACTTAAGTTAATATGGAAAATATATAGATTTAAATTCTGACAGAACTTTGCAAGTCAATGCAATGAAAGAAACAAAGTCATAACAAGCACCTGAAGGTAAATGGATTGAGTTCAGTTTTTAGTACTGAATAAGTCTAAATTTAGACAAATAATCAGAGTTTAAATGGAGTGCAGATGTTCTCTCTCTGTAAAAGGTTTTCTTAATCTGTAGAATCATGTAAGGTCATATTTTGAGAATCTTTTGCTCTGTCTTACTTCCTCTGACTATGGGAACTTCAGGTAGCTAGACACTTTGCACAGTTCTTTCTTTTAAGTTTTGGAAGTGCAATCACATTAAATAAATCTGGGTACAAAAAAATATGGAAAGCAATAGATTGGAAAAGACATATTTACTTTCTTCTTCACTATTAAGAAATGAAAATCCAATGCAAGTGAGAAATAGGCAGGATTCAATCAGACAGAAATCCCAAATCATTAAAGAAGGCTACAAGATGCCCTCTGGTCGTAGGAAAATTGTCAACAGAACTTCAGAAGCTATCCATCTTTCTAAATTTGAATCTTGAATGGATATATTTTTCTGAAGATTGTAGAATAAACAGAACTGAAATGAAAAAAACACATTGGTCAGTAAAGGTGGCACATTACTTCTTAAACAGAGCTGGAAATTTGAATTATGTAAAATGATAACACTCTTCACTCTCTGAAAGGACAGAAGTTTTTTGAGTTATGGTTGACACCAGATCATTTTTCTATGCTTCTTATATCTGCTGTCATCCAAGATTAATGAGGCTGTATGCTGGTCAGAAAAATGTTAATTAATTTCTGTGATTCCAGAATATCTAGAAGACACTGCAGAGCTCTACTTTTACTGCTAGAAATAACTCCTTGTGCTTCTCATAAACGCATAGGGATCACTTTTTACACTTACTGTAAATGTTTTCTTAATTGAAGATAAACCAGAAAATTTTTCCTTTTAAAATTCACACTCTATATCATTTGGCTAAAGCATGCTGTAGTCAGTTCAAGAGCTGCCTTCTCAAGAACGAGAATGTTCACCTTTTGTAAGCTGAAAAGTGAACTGAAATGGTTGAAGACAACATCTTACACAGAGAATAGATCTACTAACACAGTGTTGACAGGACAAGATGTTTCAAGGCCATATTTTCAGTCTGAATTGTATTTAAATATTATTCAGGACTTTTGAAAAAGTAATTCCAAAGTGATATGTAAAAGTAATTCCAAAGAGATTAACAGGAAAAATACAGATGTTGTATAGGGATTGCAAAATGTAAGGAAAGCACAGAAATGTTTTATACTGATCTCAAGTGAATAACAGTATTGAAGGCAAAGTTAAACTGCATTGTTTGGCAAAACACGTCAGTCAAATTAAACAAAAATACAAGACCAGAAGAACAGAAATGTCTGGTCTCAGAATGAAACAAGCACACCTGCTTGCGTTGCACTGGAGAAAATACACTAACAAACAAACCCTTGCCTGTTTCTCTCCCTTCCCCAGGACTGTATTCCTAGAAATTAAACTGCTGTGTTCATGCAAATCAATATTCTTTGACAGATGTGATAATCTGGCATAGCAATTTCAGTGGAATTACAAACATGAGTCCAAGCAGTTTGCAAGGAAATTACGGGTTCAGATATTTCATCCCTTGTCTTTATGGTCCAGAATCTTAGAAGCTGGTTACAGAACAATAAGGAAATAACTATAACTTTTTATTAAAAAGTAGCCAGGTCACACTCTGATCTGTCAATTTACAAAACAGCAGGAGGGAGTTATGGGTTGTCCCTAAAACTCCTAGGAATTTATGAGTGTTTAAGGATTCCCTCAAATTGACCTGTTTGTGTCCTTGCTTATTTTAACGGTTGGAATGCCAGTAACACCTCTGTTAGAAATTAGTTTGATACAATTTTCAGGTTTTTAGGGCCATGACATCCAGACCACACAGAGGACCAATTGCTATGGGGAATATAGGCAACAGGAAGTAGCTTCATTGTTTTTGATATCACTTGCTATGGTTTTTACTGAGTTTTGTCAGAAATATTGTCAACTATTTAATATTGAAAGGTAATTATGTGTCAGAACCTATGACCACACAGCCTAATTTATTAGGAAAAATCCTAAGTTATTCATACAATTCTCATCCATTTTAAGTAAAAAATTTCCAGTTTGTCAAATGGCAAAAGCAGTCTTTAACCTATTTGGCCAGTTCTCCTGATAGTGATGTGTGCCATGTGTACCCTATATATATTTAGGACTTTAGAATTAAAGTACAAGTTCTGTCATAAAATACATTAATACATAAACTGTATGTCCTTGTGTGTCGTATGCAGTTTTTATATTAAACAGATGTGAAAGAAGAATAAGTCCTATACACATGCCTGGAAAAATAAAAGGTAGGAAAACCACACCCCCAAACTGGAGAGTTATGCTTCAAAAATAGCCCTGGAGGTAGAGGATGGCCCTCAGGCTGAGAGCAGTAAATGACAACAGACTGGAGTGCGATGCACAACCCACAAGCTCAATTTGGATTTGAGCTCCTGAGTTTGCAACTATAAAACTAACTACCCTGCTAACAACCCACAGAGACCAGATGGACCTGTAATTAATTGCAATTTCTTGTATTTGTGCATTTCCAAGGTGTGACTGATAATACAAATTTATGCATGCGTGCAAGTACGTATCTAAATGTATCCAAACAATAACGATGTTTAGTAGAAGATGGGAGCATCTCTGAAGTTCCATGGAGTATTTTCAAAAAGGTATCTCTCTCATGCTTTCTTGTTCCCTCCTTGAGAGACCATATGGAGCATTAATTAGACAAAAGAAGTGGCACACAAGGAACATGGGTTTCATTTCACATGCTTCTGGGGTGAATTTGCACAACTCTCAGCAAGTTGTGTATTTCCATAGGTAGGCAGGGGGGAATAGCAATGGCTTTCAGCACAGCTAGATCTGGATGTGGGCATCTGCTCAAAAGTAGTGTGAGGGAGCAACATAGATGTGCGTTCCCATAGGAGAAGAAGCCAATTAAAACACTTGTAACACACTGCAAACACCTCCAGGGACCACACTGCTGCCTCGAGGGCCATGTCCCTTTCACGGAGCTGCTGAATTCAGACAGCTGATCCTCAAACTCATCAGTTTTAGGGAATAATAGGGAGTGAATAATTCCCTGGAGTGTTTGTTTTTCTAGACAAACCAAAGGGAAAATTCAGGGAGATGTGCTCCTGACTTAAGGCCTTTTGGTAGGTGTCATTGGGTAAGGTGAGTATGGGCTCAAATTAATGTAGTAAGATAGAGAACTCCTTCATCTCTCACTTATGCAGTCCTGCAATTTGGCCACTGGCTGAATTTTAAATAATGCATCTGCAACTTTTTCTCCTTATGAAAACGTATAGAAAACACTGGAGTGAAAGAGGTCATTTCTAATACAAATTTCTACTGGTTCTAGTGATTTTTGAAATGAAAGGCTATATAAGGAATTTTGTAGTAGGCTGAATTTGTATAAGAGCATATGCATTGCAATGAATGCCAGGTGCTGTTTGGCACCTAAGAACTACATTTAGTCTACAGTCTAAGCTGCAAAGGTTTTATATTGGAAAAGTAAAAAAAAAAGGAAGGCAATAGGAGACTACCTCATTTTACCCCTTCCTTTAGCTGGCCACGCCCTGGCAAAGCTCCACGGTAGAAAGAGCCTTGGTAGAAAGAGCAATTCCATGTATCTGTCGTAATGGTGTGATGCCACAAAGACTGATCAGAGTGGAAAGGAAAGAACCTTTCTTCTTAATGCTGAATTCCAGCACAAGTACTCACCATGGCTTTGTTTCTCCAGACAAGCAAGCACGTGTCTGTCCCACTCAAGTGTAGAGCCTCGTGGAGTAGGCAAGCCACACCACATCCATACAGCTTGTAAAATGCAACTCACTGAGCAAGAATCTCTTCTGGCTCCTTTTGCTAAGAAGAGAACTTGGTTTGCAACATATATGCCGTGCAGATGACTTGGAGATTGGTGTCATGGAGTGAAAGAGGTGCTGAACCTATCTGACAGTATAGATGCACACTGTGAAATCAGTGAAATTTTGTTACATTTCTTTTTCCAAATATAAACTCCACAGATTTTCATTTTCAGAAGTGTTCATTTTTTTTCCATAGCTGTAATAGCAGCAGTATGAATCTGTGCATTCATTACCTACATACAGCAGCTTGACTTTTTTACAGTGACTCATTGGAGCCTGAGGTCACTGAGTGGGAAGGTTTCAAAGATCTGCTAAGGAAGCACAGTCCCTGTCAGGAATTTTTGATATAGGTTATCTCTACCTTGTGCAGCTGAGTTACTGACAAAGTGATTTCACAGGAGATCTTTATATATATTTAAAAGGTGATTCACTCAGCCGTGGAGACAACAGACAGTGAAGGCAGTTGACTGCAACACTGGAAAAATCACTTTATGGTACTAAATACTTTTTTCCTAGCTGACAGAATCATTATTTTTTGTGTGCACTGTAGTTCCTTTGTGCCATATAAGCACTCATTATCCTGTACTTACTAAGGTTAAAATCTCTGCTGGATGACGCAGGGAAGCTTGAGCAGCAGGGTAACAATTAACAGACCTCAAAAGGTTTTGAGGTTTCATCTGGATAAATGCAGATGGATTTGAAAGTGGTTCAGCTAAAATGTCTCTCGCTCTTCAACCCCTCCTGTTTTTTCTTTCTCCCCTTCTCAGGTTTTTTTTTTGCCTTTAAGCCAAAATGATTTGGTTTCAGAATCAGGCAGTAGATCTAACAATTCCAGATTTTTACTTGCTGTGTTGCCAACTTTTTAACTTCAATTTAATAGTTCACTGGTAGAACCCACATGTCTTGATGTTTTATTTCTGTTTCATATCCAGATAGGTTCATTTTTACCTAGCTATAATAGAAGCAGTATGAATCATTACCTTCCTACTAGCAACCTGGCTTTGGAAGGTTTTCACTTTTGGTTCATATCTGCTTTGAAATCAATGAATGATCTGAACTGCTTCTCTCTCTTTTTTCCTTTTTTTTTTTTTTCCGGAGAACATCAGTAACTTGGAGACAGAGATATTAAGGAAGTCACTGAAGAACTTTAATTCATGGTATATAAAATACTACATGATGATGTTTTAGTTGTGTTGAATCTCTGGGTGTCATTAGGAATTGTTCTGGCTGAACTCTACTGGTCTTGTGGGTTCCATTTGTAGTGTTTGGCTTCTTGCAAAACTGTATAACTCGGTCATACCAATCTTCCAGATGGACAAAAACGCAGCTTTCAAACTGTCAGGCTTAGGTCTTCTGCACTTCACCTGACAAAAAAATATCAGGTCTTTGGGCTATCACTTCTCTGTCATAGTGAGTCAGAAATCATGGGCATAGACATTTCTAAATTTCTGTGTTTGGAGTTCAGCTGCTTACCCTGAACCTCCAGCTTTGGAGTAGCCTGGAACTGTGGTCTTCCAGTTTTAGTTTGTCATTAAAAATTTGGCAAAGGTGAGAAGTTTCTTCAAACTGAGGTGAAACTAACTACCAACTTTGCAAATCCTTGCATGTTGTATTGACCCACTCTTCATATCATTTATTTAAATAAAAAAATATAAACTTTAACTGAAAGTCTAATGCAATCTTAACTTCAGCTAATCCAACGATGAAAAAGCAATACAAATAATCTTCAAATGGGTTATCATTACATTTATTAGGAAAACACTTTTTGTTGTAAGGATATTTTTGTCTAGGAAGATGGATATTCTATACTAGCATAAGACACCTTTATACTCAACATGAAAATCTAATAGGAAGCAGTTTTGCATGGTAGAAGTTATACTGGTATAACTATTTAAAATTCTTTTTTTCAGATAGCTTCCCAAGCTCCCTTTGACAAGCTAACTCATGTTCCCCCAAGCAGATATTGATATTTGATAAGACTTATTTTATCTATGTATAAAACTGGCCCCTAAAAGTTGGATGGTACAATGCTAACTTTGCCTATTTGTCAGAGAATATAAATGCATGCATGGTCTATACTGGACAACCTGTTAAAAAGGCAGAGGACACTGCAACAGGAGCAATATTTTCATGATAAAACTGGGAACAGTGTGATAAAATGTGCTTATTCCACCTGCAGTTGTAAAGATTTGTTCACCTTCCAGCTTGGTTTCCCCATTCTTACTATCACAATGCCACACAGCAGTGTTATGGCAATGTACTGCGAGGGACTCGGGATAGTGGTGTGTCTGAGCACCCTGTTTCTTGTGCTGGCAAGAGTCAAATCTAGGTTAGAAGTGTGGTCATTTTTAAAATTAAAATAAAAAATCTGTTGATGGTGTTCAACAGATTTAAGAATCCCAGTTCAAGAGCTGGATTTCTCTTACATGTCATGGGAACAATCCCAAAGAACTCTGCTTAACTGAGTGGTCATTAATTGGATTCCTGTTTCTGACATTACCTATGAAACATCAATAGATTCATAAATCTACATGTGAGACGTTTTTTCCTCTGAGCAGCTCTTATGATATTTATGGTTCATCTCTGTTGCTTTTGGAGAGAAGGCCAACACCAGATGTCATGGTTAAGTTAAAATAATCACCAGGTCATGAGGACTGTTGGTCTCACTGGTGGAGTTAAGGAACAGTGGAGATGCTGTATGCCTTATACACCTTTGCGTAGTGTCTGTCTGAATAACCTCTCTGTTCTTGGTTTATGAGGGCTATAGTAGGATGTAAACAGTGTTAAAATATATTTTTTAATAATAAATGAACATTGCAGTTGCATGCATGGCATATAGAATTTGTTGGTATTTGTTTCCTACCTGAAAATAAATGTTGGCTGTTTCTGTCATTGCTGAGGAGTTTAATTCCTTCTGGCTGTAGTTTTAGTTGTAGGATCCACACAGAGCCTTTTCATTTGAGAGTGACATAATCCTCAGTTCACCATTACTATATGGATGTACTGGCAGAGCTTTGTTGCCTCCACACCTTGGTAAAGCAAAATTTACCTTGACCTGTCTGACGATTGCCTGTGGTGGGTTCCCTGGCAGCAGCTTCACTCTCAGAGTTCTGCCTTAACACTGCAATTTGCTGAAGTGGTTCAAAAACTGAAAGAACTCAATTTTTGGACAGCTGACTGAGCTCACTGAGGTGGTTCACATGCACTTGCCACAAGGTGCCTGTACCTTTCTCTGCCCAAAGCTACACTCCCTTAAACAAGGACAGGAAAATAAATTTGTGGGTCTGCACAGACAAAAAGTCACAGTCTGTACCAGCAGGAGATCCAATTTATTCTACAGCTAAGTCTAGTGCACTAGAAGATGAGCTGAGGCAGAAGAGCTACAGGAGCAAAATTCCTCTGCTACTTTCCAAAAGGTGCTACAACCTCTGACAGCAGGGGAGACCTGGGTCTGGAAAGATGATCCAGAAATTGAGACACAGCATGCTCAGAGATGTTTGTTACCAGTTTTGACTGTCTACAGTGATGAAACATCCTTGCAAAGGTGAAAAACCCAAACTGTTAATGAAGAGCTCCAAAAGCATGAGGACAAATGTGGAGAACAATACAAGAAATTAGATTTTCCCTGTATTATTTTATAAGTATGTAATAAATAAACTGCTCATTGTATCAATCCACTGAAAATATGTGTGGAGAAGGAATTTGCCCATTTTATTGATGATCATTTTGGCCCAGTCACATAGGTGTATATCATGAATGAACAGGAGTATAACTGAAGATGCAGGATGTTATGTAGATTATCTCACTTCTGATTTGGACAGCAGAGAGCTCACCGGTGTCTCACATCCCAAACCAAAACCAAAATTGATGAGTTTGCCCACTTTTTTCCTCATTTTCACCACTAAAATTGAAAACAGAGTGTGACTCTGAGAGCAGGAATTATCTAGATTGTAATCTATTTGACTTGAAGGTTGTCTTCCTGTCATGTGCTACTTTATGTTTGCTGTGTTTCAGCAAACTAAAATCCTGATCATCTAATGGTGACTCTGAGGGCTGACTAGAACACAAATAAACAGTACTAATGAAAGTTGAAAACAGATGCACAATTCAGTGAAGATCCAGAACAGAACTGAAACAGGGCAGCAGTTACCTTCATTTTCTATTTGAAAGTTCTGTTTCCAAATTTTCGGAGTAAAACTTAAGGTAATGCATATGGCCTGAAAATGGCAGAAGTCTTCTTGTAAGGATGATGTTAAAGAAAAAGAGATCATGAAAAATAGCCTACTCACTTTGGAGAGGCTAACTTTAATGCAAATAATGCACATGCAAATACTTGTCCATGTGGAATCTCATGCCGTTTAACAAGACCAAGTACTAAGTGCTGCACCCGGGTTGGGGCAAACCCCGGTATTGACACAGGTTGGGGATGAAGAATTTGAAAACAGCCCTGCCCAGAAGGACTTGGGTGTGCTGGTGGGTGAGAAGCTGGACGTGAGCCAGCCATGGGCACTCACAGCTCAGAAAGACAAACGTGTCCTTGGCTGCACCCAAAACACTGTGGGCAGCAGGTCAAGGGAGAAGATTCTGTCCTCCTGCTCTGCTCTGGTGAAACCCCACTGGGAATATTGCATCCAGCTTTGGGGTGCCCAGCACAAGAAGGACATAGACCTTGGAGAGTGTCCAGGGGAGGGCAGCCAAGACGACTAGAAGGATGGAGCATCTCTCCTATGAGAAAAGGCTAAGACAATTGTTTTTATTCAGACTGAAGAAGAGGAGGCTTCAGGGTAGCCTAATTGTAGCCTTCCACTACCTGAAGGCAGAGAAGGACTTTTTTACAAAGGTGTGTAGTGACAGGACAAAGGGGGAATGGATTCAAACTGAAAAAGAGTAGGTTTAGATTAGATATAAAGAAGAAATTCTTTATTGTGAGGGTGCTGAGCACTGGAATGAATAGGTTGCCAAGAGAAGCTGTGATTCCTGTCAGTCTTCAAGGCCAGGTTGGATGGGTCTTGGAACAACCTGGTCCAGTGAAAGGTGTCCCTCTACACGGCAGGGCAGCTCGAAGATGATCTTTAAGGTTCCTTTCAACCCAAACCATACTATGATTCAATGACTCTATGATTTTATGGTTCTACATATACTTGAAACAGTAAACAGAAATCAAGCACTAGTGACCGAAACATAAATATTCAGATAGAATTAATGAGAGAGATGGTAACTGTTTTGATTGTGCTATTAGTTAGTTATTAAGAAAATGATGAAGGCATATTCTGTGTGTGTAGCAAGCCACTTATTCTAAGATACAAAGCAGGTAATGGACTAACATCCACCTGAAATCACTTTCAGTGAGATAAACTTAATTCAGTTTTTACTTGGGGGGGGGCAAAAGACATCCCACCAACACAACTCTGTATGTTTTTCTTTTCCATTAAGATGCTATTGTTGTATTGGAAGAAAAATTATTCGGCAAAGTTTTATTTTAATTAATGCAATTATTTTTATTTGCTTTAGAATAAGAAAAACTGTGCTAATAATTCCATACTTTATACAGTGAAAATTCATTTTACCCCCATGAAGGGATAGCTGTGATGTATCACTGTTAACTAGTAGACTTGCTGATCTTCACAATTAAGTCTTGACTGTTTTGTTTTGATATGATTTACGACAATTTGGAATTTAGATTTGTGGGTTTTTTTTTTTTTTTTGGTTTGTTTGTTTGTTTTGTTTGGATTTGTTTGGGTTTTTTTTGTCCGGTGGGGGTATGAATAAAGAGATAACAGAGAACTAGATTCATTACTGTTCTAACATCTTGAAGTTTTATGGCAACTCAGCCAAAATGGAATACTGTAAGGAATAGTTAATGCTTTCCTAAAAAACAATTTTTAAAAAAATTTGATCTGCAATGCATTAATTCTTGGTGTAATGACCTGGGTAATGCCCTGTGGTGCTATCAGGAAGAATTACAAGGAAGGAAATGCCCATTCTGACCCTCCTACCAAAAAGCCTATTCCTGCCTTCTTCGAGAAGATTCATGCTCCCTTACAGGCCACCCTTTTAGGGATGTGTCTTCCTCTCTCTAAAGCCCTGCCAAGGTCAGCTTCGGGGAGTGGTCTTGCACCCTTGAGGAGCTGGAGGTGCAAAGACATTACTTGCTGTTACTTTGGTAGCTATTTGGGTTTGGCTTTAAGAATCCTTCATGATACCCAAGGGCAGCCACATGACAGAATATGTCCCAGAAGAGAATTTTTCAAATTCTTACTTGATTAAGAATTCCTATCTGGAGTTCCTCTGCACTTCTTCATACTGGAGTCCTCTCAGATTTCTACTGACCTATTTTCAGGTTATGAATTACTTGCAAATCCCTTTGAAATTAATTATTTATCTTCAAGGACCTTAGGTTTGTCTGTTACCTGATATTTTCTTTCAACTGGTATATTTTCACGAAAAAAGATGCTTTATTTGCAATGACAGAAGCAGAGTTTTACAGAATTCACCGTATTGCCATGGGAACGAATGAGTTCCTTCTGAATCATCATGGCCAAACTAACTCAGATGAAATAGGGACAAGCCCTAACCTTTGCCCATTCTTCAAACATACGTCAAAACTGATACGGTCTGAATGTTCAAAAAATTGAGAAGGTCCCTGGGATACATAGGTGGATTTCTAAAGCTATTTATATTATTGGAAAAGCAAAGAGGCACCTGCTGATTTATCTGTACCCTTTCACACTTAAACGCTTGAAAAATATGTGACTTTCAGGCTGCAAAGAATAATTAACAACTTACTGAAAAAGCTGTGAAGAAAGGATATTCTTTTAGAAAATTGTTCTAAATTTCCTTTCACACTTCTTTCCTTTTAGGATTTTCCAATACATTTTCATGTTTAATAAAAAAAATCATAATTTTGATCACTATCACAGAAGTGTGTTTTCCTTATTATGTGTAGATCTATTGGAATCTGAAATGTCTGGAACTTTTTTGTGCCTATTTTTACCATTTAGATTTTGGCAAAAGACAGCAAAATGTTCAGAACTTACTGTGGAAGACAGTATAAAGAAAAAAGGGGAGGAATCAATAAAATGTATTTAATTTTATATATGACTAAAAGATGAAAAATTGAAATAAAAGTGCTCAAATTTTTGAAAATCAAAATTAAAATTAGAAGATGATTTTTTCCTTACTTTTCCTGACATTGTCTTCAAAGGTAAAAATGTTCCTCTCTGGTGTTTTGAAATTAAAAATGTTATTTTATGACCAAACATATATTTCATTGGGAAGATTTTGGTATGCCTTCCTTATGACAGATTTTTTTTCCCTAGTTTTATGGAGTTTTGTACCTTGGAAGGATTCATTCTCCATCAATCAGTAAAGTGAGTCTATAATCAAACCTACAGTAAATTATAGTCTTAATTTCTGTATTCACTAATACAGAGTTCGAAAGCGTTCACTTCAACACAGATAACAGAAAATCGGAATATTTCTGGCCTGCACAACTAGGATTGGGGACTTGAAGGAATCTGGTTCCACTGTTGGAGTTTGGATGAAGTGGGGTCTCAGACGAAGCACAGCTGGGTTCTGCCTCCAGGCAATTGCTTCATGTATCCTTCATGGTGGTAGAAATTCAGTCTAGTTGAAATTTAAACATTTGAGTCTTTTTGTTGTCTTTAAGCAAAATGTTAGGAAACGAACCTAAATATTTCTGTGCCCCATTTTAGCAGTGCACCTACATTGAAGTAAAAAAAAGTAAAATTAATACACAATTAACATACACCTGCAAAGGATTGGTGGGTCATATAATTAAAAGTAACTTTATAACTATAAATATTTCTGTAATAAGGGTAGTCTTAAAAAAAAATTAATGATTTCTCAGGATAAACCCCATGTTTTTGTATATACAGTTACTTTGCCTCCCATGGGAGGTATGTCAACCAAGTCAGAAGACTGAGAAATATTGAGCATAGGCATGATTTTGAAAAATGCTGGCAGTGCTCACAATTTCAGCATCAGTTTCATGCTCAAAGACTAGTCAAAGTTCACTTGGCTTCAGTGAGTTACTCAGAATGTAGATCTTCAGCACTCTATTGAAGGAGTATGTATCTAAGGGCATGGGGGAGTACATAAGAGGTTAATTAAATATCCTTGGCTGGGGATACCCTGAGTTTAATCCCCTAATCCCAGAAATGTTTTTTAGTTTGGTCAATGTAATTTATTATAAAATTAATTCAGCATACAGTGGAAACCAGCAATTCCCCTTTATGATGTAAGGTACAACAGAAATTATCCAGAAGCTGGGCTCTACTACCTACACTTGTAACTGCGTTTGTGAGAAATCCCATCCTATGTGCATTTGTTAGGCATGTGCAGGAGATTAAACTCTTGCTGTGAATTTAAGGGAGAGATGTCTGGTTTCTGAGATCCAGGTTCATGTTCAAGGAGCAAATTCATCTAGTCCAGGACATATCCGGACATAGTCAGAAGGGAAATGATTGGTGCAAAAGAAATATTATAATCAAAAAAGCAGAGTGAATTTAGGTGGCAGTCAAGGTCTTCCTGCCTTCCTGCCTTCCTGCCTTCCTGCCTTCCTGCCTTCCTGCCTTCTCATCTTTTGTTGGACTGTCTTCAGGATGTCTATGCCTCTCTCCCAGAACTGAACAGAATACTCAAGGTGTGGTCTCACCAGTGCTGAGTGGAGGGAAAGGACGACCTCCCTCAACCTGCTGGCAATATTTTCCCTAATATAACCCAGGATATGTTTAGCCTTCTTTGTGGCAAGGGTAAATTGCTGGCTTATGTTCAGCCTGGTGTTCACAAGGACCCCCAGATTCTGGTACTTTTGCTTGTAATTGCAGTCAGCCTCTTGGTTTGGAATTGCCAGATTCTGGAGCGCTACTTTGTTCCTATGTTGTCTTTTTCTACGGTATTTTGTATTTTGCTGTGTTCTGATTTTTCTGACTTCTCTCAACCATGCTTCTCATTTGCATAATAAGCATGGTTAATCAAGCAAGCAACAGGCAGGTGCACTGCAGGTCAGTTAAGAACATGGACCTGAACAAATCCAATGTATACTAAACAGTTGGAGCTGCACCTTACACTATTTACTCCGACTGTGGTGTCCAAATTATTAATGAAAATATCTACAAAAAGGAATGAACACAGCTTTGTTAAACAAAGATTTTTTGTAAATATGCCAGAGAGTAGGACGACCTAACTCTCACCCATCTACTACCATTAGACCTCAAGGTGCATTGAATGTGTCCATGTCACAAATGCCTTTAGGAGCAAAGGATGACTAGCAACAGGATCATTTATCTCTTTTCTGGTTCTCAGTCTATACATTCACTCAGTGATTCAAATGAAATAGAGAACATCATCCACTTCCTATTGCAGCCACTTCTGATGTAGTTCTTCTGGGTTGGGACCTGAACTGGATCAAGTTTCCATGAAGAAAATCACTAGCCAAAACATTTAGATATTGATATTTACCTCAGAAGAAACACACTTGCCATTACTGTGTTCTCAGAGAATTGAAGCAACACCTAAATACTTATCTCTTCTGGCAGAGTAAGAAATGGTGGCCCATGGACTCTGGAGGGGAACCTTGAAGCCCTCCCTCCAGGAAGCATTAATCCTTTACCCAGAGCTGGAATATTGTAAGGGCTGTCTAGTGGGGTCTAGTGAGAGAAAACGTTTAATTTGAGGCTGATCAAGAGCTTACCCAGCTGGAGAGGAAAGAAGGTAAGCAGTAAAACTGGCTGTACCTGAGTTCCCATCACACAGTTAATTTCTTCACTTTGATAGTTTTTTCCCCTTACATCATAAAAATATAACTAAATATGAAGTCTGTTATGAAACAAGATATTCAGAAATAATTCATCTTGGGTCAATATAAGAGGATTATTTTTATAAAATAGAAGCAGTTTGATTTTGGCTTTTATTGCAGTTTGTTCTTTTTTAATTTATAAAGGGAGGAAAAATAAAGAGTTTTAAATGAAATCTTGCAAGCTTTGGTGACTCAGCTCCTGTTATTTTAAATGGTTTATATTTTTTTTCTGTATGCTTGCTTCAGTGATAAAATTAAAAATAAAAAAAATTAAAAATAAACAGGCTCCCCAGGGAAGTGGTGACAGCACCAGGTCTGACAGAGCTTGAGAAGTGTTTGGATGCACTCTCAGGAGCATGGTGTGACTTGGGGGGTGTCCTGCACAGGGCCATCGAGTTGGACTGGATGATCCTGATGGGTGCCTTCCAGCTCAGCATAATCTATGATTCTTTGATTCTAGTATGTCAAGTTCTCCCTAGGTAGAACCTGTTATTCCATCACATTCAAATAATTTCCAGTTCAAAAGGACCCACATAAGCAGACCAAAACATTTACCTGATTGTTCCTCATTTAACATAAGCCCTGACAGACCCAGCTGCTCCCTCCAAAGCTGTTTCAGCTGCAGGAGAGCTGATAAAAATATAGGAAATTGTTCAAAGAGATATTTTCCCTTCTTTTATATTTTTAACACCTGAAATTAAAAATTAGAAACTTAGAGTTTAGAAAATTAGAAAAGCAGGGATCTTTGTGACACTATTTTTTCTTGCTTGGCGTTGTTAGACTCAATATTATCTTTCTGTACATTTGATGGAAAGTTGTTTTTTTAATGCTAGACAATGGATTGTATTGATTAGTTCTAATTTATAGAAGGATATTCTAGTGACCTTGCCAACTGCCTATATTGCAAAATTCTTAGCTCAGCTGTCATCTAGAGCAAGCCTTATTTTGGCTTAAGTACTCAAACTAAAAGGTGTCATAATTGAAATCACTTCTTCCATGTGACAGATGCTCAAAGGAAAAGCTCTATTGAGTGCTTCTGTATGACATGCTCAAAGGTCAAGTCCTTATTCAAATATATAGTAAACAAAATATCTTTCAAATTTAATCCTCTGGAAACGATCAAATATAAAAGTACATATTTTCACAAGTCTTCAAAATAATTTTTACACACAATCATGTACTGAAATTGAATGTTAGGATTAAATCTCCCTAGTCTGTACCATTCCTAGTTATGCTTTCTCCTAATTTGTACATTGATTTGCCTTTGACATGTCTCTTCAATTCTGCTATGGTTGTGATCTTCCAGCAATGCTTTCTTTCCCTCTACCCCTTCTCTGTGATGCCCATGTTTCAGTTTTCCTTCCTGCATGTTGATCTCAGCACCAATGCTGATGGTCTTTAGACACAAAAACTTTCATATTTCGTTTTCTGAGTTCTTTTGTCTTGATTTATTGATTCACCATTCACTGAAAGACCTGTTCACTTGATTTGTTTTTCAGTGTACATTGTAATGCACGCAGATTTATTTGTTATAAATAATCTCTGAAATACCACTGCATGCACCTGAAAAGCAGACAATGACCTTACTGTGACTGTGCAAATGGAGTGCTGGAATACTGAAAATGGGACTGCTAAACAGCTGGACAACACCTCAATAAGCAGGATGTCTGCAATCCTCCTCAAGGCTAATGAAAGTCTGCAGCCGGATGGTGTCACTTCATGATGTAAATGTGTGTACTACAAAATGCCATACAGGTGAACTGGTGTATATATAGAAATGACTTAATTTAATTATTTTTTTTTTTTATATTTCAAGCTTGTTTAGCATATGGTTAATTAAAGGCATGGTAGACTGCTGATAACTAAAAGGCAGATAATAGCTAATAAGAGAACTGAGTTAAGAATGAAGGTATCTTTCAGGGACTCTGGAATTGGGCTGCTGAACATATTGATTCAATTTAGAGTCCACTTAAGATTTTTTTTTTTTTTTTGCCTGATCCTTACAGAATAAAGGAACCTGAGGCTGCAAACTCAATCTTTAGATAAACCAGTATTTAAAAAGGACTGAAATATTTGGGAGACATTGTTAACGGGCTCTGGAGTGGTCTGCCTGGTTGGGAGAACAGGTAGTCTTCAAAAAGCTGAGTAGGCTTTGAAACGTCAGTTTTCACAGCAAGAGAGACAAACAGCAGCTGGCCTTGAAGAAACCAACAACACTTGGTTACTTATCTGGTTATTGTGTCTTCTCTTACTGCGCTCTTACTACACTCTTTAATTCCTCACTTAAACAGAACTACATTAAAAGTAAAATGCCGAGTCTAGGCTCTACAAGCTGTAAAAACTCTTGGGCCCCTTTAGGGTATAAATCCCTCTTTGGACACACCCACATAGAGAGAGCTATTCTTTCGTGACCAGGTGACTTAGACTTGGTAAATAATTTTAAGATACCTAAAGAAGGTGATATAAATTTCATGTTCATATTTATGTTGTTTCCTGTGTATCACAACTGATGGCATCTCATTCACACTTTTTACTCTCTGACTCTGGAGGCATTTAGACCAGTCACCTTGAATTTCTCTGAGGACTTACTCTGCTGTTTCATTCTGTGTAATGAAAACCTTTTCTTAGAGTTTTCTAACTCCAATCACGCACTCCTGAAAAATCAATTATGCTTATTAAAGTTGACTATAATCTTGGTCTAAAATTACATTCTCTTTTGTCTTTGGTGACTGTTTTTAGTTTGTGCATCTTCCATCACACATTAAGAATGCCTTTGAGAGGATCCTTCTTATTCACATTTCTGTGCATACTTAGGTTATTCTTCTTCAAAGTCATATTTTCAGTGCCTTGAAGGGAGAAAACTGGGACTCTAATGACTGTATATTGTGATAAAGCACATATTCAGGGTCCAGAATTTCATTGCAATTTTCTCCTTGGATTTTGTTACTAAATTGAGGACTATAGGATTTTACTAAACCATTTGCTTGCAGAGTTTGACTGGGTTTAATACAGCTGTTGTTGATGAGCACAGACCAACATTAAATCTATGTTGATGGAAATATTCTTTTGAAACAAATAAATCTTCACAATCAATTTCCTTGTTATATTCAAGCTGTCATATAAACCCCAAAGAAATCCAAGAATCAGGTTTAGGTTAGATATCAGGATTGATTGAGGAATGGTTATAAAGAATTTGAATTCTCTGATGAAAAGTCCATTAATATAGTGGTGAATCACTTTTGTAGACATATATCTAGAACTGGAAAGGTTTATAAATTCAGTTTTGAACCTACTAAACAGTATTATATGAATATTTATCTGTCCCTTAACACTGGGGTCTTTGGAAGAGATGTTAAAATTCGCATTTTTCTATTAAAGAATAACTGTAACAGAAGAAGATAAGAACAGCTTTTTTGAGCCCAACAAAATGTCAGTATCCTTTCTCCAGAAGTTGTTGGCTCTGTGTGTGCCAGTAACGATTGTGTTCAGGGAAAAGAACGTAGAATCTGTGTAAGTATGGAGTGGCCTTTCTCAGTTCTGGAGCAACCCTTCCACAAGTTGTATTTGCATCATCCCAGCTTAAAAGAATGGTCTATGAACAGCTCCAGCTTCTTTGAAAATTCCTAGAAGGACTATTTTTGAAAATAACAGAATTAATCTTTTCCATGTAGAGTATAGGAGGCTCTTGATAACCAAGTTCAGCTTCTTGACTGTTCTGCACTCTTCAATGGACATGTAGGGTTAAAATATGATGATGGTGATGATGATGAAAAAATTGATAACTAAAATTCCATTTGGTTTTAATTAAATCACAGTAATGATACAATCACCATTAATTATGACTGAGGGGACGTCTTTATTACATATCAGACTGATCAATTTTATATCTGCTTCCCTCCTTGATTTTCTCATGTTTATAACACAAGCTCAAGGATTTTTATTCAGGACTATATTTCTGGTTTTGTAAAATGACTTGTCCACATTATGGTGTAATTAGTGTTCCTATTTCCTATCCCAAAAAGTATATAAATATTTCCAACTGCAGTTAGAAAACTGAGAATCTAGTTTTCACGGATTTTTTTCACGTACTCTTTATCCTTTTATTTGAGCACCTTCTTTCTCTTGCTAATAGAAGCTAGCATTTATTTTAGTGGATGTTAGCAGATGTGCAGATTACTCTTCAAAACTTCCTGTTCCAGTCAGATGACAGATTTTTGTTATCATTTCGGATATTGGCACACTTTATTTATGAAGATTGCTTTCCTATCTGTGTCAGTGCCAACAGAGAAGTAGCTCTGTTTTATCCTTTCTGCATAAGATATTATGACAGTCACAATGCTCTGAAACATCCACAGGTGCAGTTTACTGATGCCTCACTGTATTAGGAAAACCAAATAATAAAATTTAGTAAGATATGTGAAGAGCACTGGCTTTCATATGTTTTCAGAAATTATTTTAAAAGATCATTCAGATAGTGTTCAGGCAATGTGTTTTTTAAACATCTTGCTTTTCAGATCACTTCTGATCCCTTTCTTGGCTACAGGCAGAATGAGAGTTGATGATATGATTTTGTTTGTTTTGGGTTTTTTTTAATCTGTTCCCACATGTGGCATTATGTCTTCCCCCTTCTTATTTTTTAAACCAGAATGGCTTGATGTTAAACACCAAGCTAATGGGACCATTGATTAACTCAGCTGAATAAATCACAAGTTCCTATCAATGCAGATGTTGTCCATTAGTAAGTAAATGGACAAAATTCAGGGTATTATTGTGCATTTTGGCACTGTATGACTGCAGAGTGGCTGAATGTTCTCCCTCACAGCAGAAGTTACATCAGTGGGTGCCATTATCATGCAAGGTGTTTAAAGGAAATGTTTGTGCTTTTTTTTTTTAAAATAAATATTATTCAATGTCAAAATCAGCACTGACCAATAGTTAAAGCTACACTAGGATTTGCAAAAAGTATTAATTCTCCCATCTTCAAAAACCCTATTATATGACACACAAACTTGTGTCTTGTAACAGTGGCTTTTTTCTGACAAAAAATACTTTGCTTAAGAAAATAGATCTACTTTGTGGTACTACATAAGTAATGAGATAAAACATCTTTGAAGAGATATTTTCATTTTCTCAGGTTTTAAACACTCTGCCTGCTTCTTTCCTTGCTCTTTGGCAAAGGAATAGATAAAAGGCCTCAATGAAAAGCTGAAGAATACTTGAATAATATGCTAAATAATACTCCTGTAGGTTATCTGAAAAAACCCTAAACTTATAAAACAGACACTGTCATTACCAAAAATTTGGTGAAGTGAAATACTAGACTATATCTCTTTTTTCTTTTTAATTTGACTGCTGTGCTATTTATGATAAAGGATAAATAAGATATGAATATATATAACATAAGGAAGATTTGAAATCACACCTGTTTAGCAATAAATGTGTGAAATTATTGAAAGTACTGATGTTTGACAACTACACTGAAATTAATGGACTTGTCTAGGAAAATCAAGAAATTGGACATATCATCAAGAACTGATCTGTGAAAGAAAATACTAATTTTGCATGAAATATTCACCATTTGATTTAATAATAAAATAACTATTTATACATGTGTGAAGGAACGGGAGAAAAAAAAGCTTTGGTTGATAGGACATACTAGAACATTCCACCAAATTTATAACTTATAATAGGCACTAGTACTTAGTTTATTAGAAAATATAAACCAAGGTCAATTTATTTATCTCTCTCCATTAGCTAGAGCTCCAGAACAAGGTTTGTCCTAGACAGCTACTGGGTATCTACCGAAAATCTAAAATGAGGCCAGATACCTCTGGCCCTGTTAGACAAAATGGAAGCTATCATGCTTTTGTTTGTAGAGGTTCTTGAAGAAATTTTATGAAAGTTTTTTATAAATTTGTGTGTGAGTTTGGACACAGCACAACAGATGCTTAAGAAAACCCCAGTGCACATAACAAGAACAGTATAATTTATTAGCTATTGGGATAATAAAAACAAAACAAAAATGTTTTGTGACCATTTGACACCCCACCCCAAAAATGTCAAGCACCTTGTAAAGGTAAAATATGCATGAAAGAGCGTGCCCTATATTGCACAGTTCTATCTCGTACTGAAAAATTGTTTCTGAAGTACTGTGAAAGTCTTAAAACCACAGAAAAAGTATTTGAGAACATTGGGAGCATCCAGACTGACAAGTAGATAAGTATGTTTTATTACTTCTTATATAATTCTTTGGTATAACATCCAAAACTGTTATAAAAAATGATGTTTTTCCCACTTCTTTCAAATCTATAATGAGAATTTTGCCTTTTTCTTTTTTTTTTTTTTTTCTGATCCAATCAATCTTATCCACAATCATTTAAAACATTTGTTTTTGCATTATGTAAGGAACAATTATGTAAATGCTGGTATGTTCATGGTGTTGGCTTGAGCTGTGAGTAAGGATAAGCAGAGCTATTGCAGGCATCGTGTAAGCATTTTAAAACTGATTTTGTGCTATGGAATAGGAAGGAATGGGATGGTAGAAGGAAGAAGTTAAGAAAGACAAATTTAACACCAGGGAGAGCTGAGAAATGAAAAGTAGGTGGATGAACTCAGAAAAGCTTATTGAGGTCTTTATGGAATTTTCCTTACATCACTGGAAAAGTACTGTGATGACACCACTCTATGGAGAGCACAGTTGCAGCTGATTCCTCCTCCATAACGCCAGAGGGTTATGGGTCTTGGTGAAAAATGCAGGGGGTCAAGATAGAGCATGAGCTTGAGTAAGCAGGTTGCCTGGCTGGTTTACAGTGTGGGGATAATACAAAGCAGCAAGAGCAAAAACAATGGGCTAGCTTGAATTTCCAGGAATTTATTACCTTGGTTGGTATACATTGGTCAGGAAAGCTGGTTCTTATTGTCCGTAAATGTTTAAATGTAATTTAAACATTATATGTCACCGTTATGGTGGCTGTTGACAGCGAAGGGATGTTCTAAACCTCTGGATAACTAGAGCTGCATGAGAATGTCTGGCCTCCTCTGTTGAGCTACCTGCCTGGACTTAGCTGTAGATATTAATATTGCATAAATCTGCCCGTGTTTTTGTAGATAAGGGAATAATTCTATCAGCCACTGTTACTGCAATAAAAACCAAATCATATAAAAACCAGCAACACAGCTCATTCCCTCATTTGGAATCTGCTGCATAACAAATTAATGGCAGTGTGCACAAATAATGAGAAATGCTTCAAACCTGGAGATTCATTTGTTTGGACAAATGTTGTTGACTGCACTGAAGTAGATTGCAGCACTGGCATTATATTTGAGTCACTAAACTATTACTGCCATTGCTATTGCTGTTACTGCTGCTACTACAGCAGAGGAGCAGAGGTCAGTGATAGGTAAAGTAAAGGACAAGTGCTGCTATGTAAAAGCTTAAATGTACATACATATAATAGTGAAGATTTTTAGCTGGGAGAAAAACCCAGGAAATTGAATTGCTCAGTATCAGAAGGATAGGAAAAGAGCTAGCAAAGAATATCCAACTTATTTACTGTGAATCTGTTAAACCATAAAACTTCTTCAGAAAACTAGACTTTTATCTTTTTTTTTCTGTCATCTCCTTTTGAGAATAAAGTACTGAAAAGAGAACTTTGTTGTAAACTGTTCTGCTTCTAAACCTGTACATTAATCATCTCATTATAGTAAGTAATTTGAAATTATAGCTAGTGGATATTGATACTTATTTCCTTTAGAGTGGTATGTTTCATGTTGAACTTCACTCACATCTGATATAAAAAAAGCATGATGCTACTTTTGCAAGGTTACAAAAAACCCAGCAGTCTCCCAATCTGATTAAAACCTACCCTATATGTATGAAATATATATGAGATAATTCAAGACAAGATTTTATTTTATTACAGCTATTCTATGACTAGTACAGTATGTTACCTGAATGTGTATTTGTATGTGTAAATATTCTTTACTATCTAAGAAGCATACTTTAAAATGAAAAATATTTGCTCTGATTTTTTCAGTCTCCTATTCACAAACTTAGAGCATTGCATGTCTTGCAGGATACTACCACCCTGATTTTTATCTCTTTTATACATATATAAATAGGTAATAACACCTGTGTAATAAGCTGATTTACACTTGTATAAAAATGTCTAAGTGATAGGAGGATGCATGAATCTTTTTTGGAGGTCTAAGTTTAAACAGGAAGAAAATAAATATATCTTTGTAGGTGAACATGGCTGGTTTTTACCTTTATTATCAAGAACATTAAGAAAGAGTAAGAAGTAAAAGGAAAGGGAGTAAGAATCACAGTTCTTTGAAATAAAACTTTTTTATGCTTGAATTGCAATTTGTGAGAAGTGTTTCCCCTTACGAAGTTCAAATGTTGACTTTGCTAGAAGTTCAGCAGGGCAGAAGAATTCAGTTCTCAATCTTTTCTAAATATTGACATTAACCATAATATCATAATTTTTCACATTTTTGGTCCTGTCTATTGTTGTGCCTATAAGTGGGATAATTCCTTGATGGAGTTCTTGATCATAACCCTGTGTTGGGTGCTCAGCTTCACAGAAACTGGTTTCTGTTCCTGGAAGTGAATGGCTCTTGGCCATATTGGCCACAACTACTGTTGTGCACATCAGTCCTTAAATCAAGTTCATCATATTACAAATGTACTGAAGAAAGTTGTGAGAAGACAAAGCAACATTTCACCTCTGACACATCATAAGAACATTTTGCAAAGCCCTTCTGGGACATGTCCTTAATTTTGCAGAAATTGATATTATTAGTACTGAGATGCATGTCAATGGAAGATTGAAAGGCAATTTGGTTATCAAATCTTGTCTTCATGGCAAACCAGTCATATACTTTTTTCAAGCTCTTCATTTCTTTCTGTCTCCAGCCACCTCTCCCTTTTGCTCCCAACTCTCTGTCTTTAAGCAGTGTTTAAATCTAATGTATTGCAATTCCTCCCAAGCTAGAACAGAACAGAACAGAACAGAACAGAACAGATTAGACCAGACGACCCCTGGGTCTTTCCTCACACTCTTCCTGTAGATTGGAATAACATTGGCGGGCTTCCCGTCAGCAGGGACCTCCCCAGGCTCCCAAGATGATAGCAAGGGATCCTGCTATAACATCTGCTGGCTCCTTCAGAATTTCAGAAGAGCTTATCTAGGATGATACATAGAGAAAATGCCCGAGTCTGTGATCCCACAGCAGGACTATTGTTTATGTAGAAGCTCTGAGTCTTTACAGACTCTGAGAGTTTCCTTTGTCTTCTCATCTGTAAGGGGAAGATGCTCAAGTAGATGGCTCTGGAAAGACAGGAACTTTTCTGGCTATGCAGTAAATTGAGTGAATATAAATCAAATAACCTCTGGAGATTCAGTGCAAAGTACAGGCCATAATATCCTGATTTTTAGAAGTCCATACTTATTAACAATCATTTAGACACTAACGGAGATAATTGACTTTTGTAACATTCAGAATTCCAGGTGAATCACTTATTTTTTAGCCGATCATAAGGGTAGATGGGTTGTGGTCTTCTTAACTCCTTCCTAATTTTATTCTGTAATGAAATACAGATTATTGACAGACTCTTGAGAGTGTCTGTTAAGATGAGATTTAAGAGGAAGAGTTCAAGGGAAAGAAGACTTACTCTAAATATTCATTTCCTTGCAGGTCCTTTTTAACTTCTGTATACAATTTTTTTTAGCATTTAAATCAGCAATTTTTATGCTCCCCTTTGTAAATAAACAAGGAAAACTAAGAGGCAGTAAGACTGAACTGGGAAAACAAAATTCTTATAAAAATAATACACTGTTAGATTGCAGGACTTGCTTCTCTGGTTCACGAGGAGATAAACTACTTAAATACCTGCTATTAAAACTATGTGTTTAAATAATCCGGTGGCCAATATTCAAAAAGAATAATTGCAATTGGAAGAGTCCAGACTCTCAGTCTTGTGAAGACCTACCATGTAAAACTTTTAAAATCCTTAAAAAAAAATCTTCCTCATTGTAGCAATCCATTTGAAAAAAAAAGATCTTAAAGTGATCCACTGGAAGATGTATACTGTACTGAGCAGACTTGTCACAGTAATATGTTCACTTAAATTTTGATTTGATCACTTCCTGCTAGGCTATTCAAGCATTTAAATTCTGTATTGTAGAAACTGTTGCTATGTTGTTTTCTCCCTTAATTTGCAGCTGAAAAAATATGCTAAATTCTGAAGGGGGGGTAAGTTTTTCTGCAGAGTTAATAACTAGGGAACCAACATCTATATCATTGTTCATGAATGTTAAAAATGTAATAGCTATTCCAGATTGGCAATTTGATTGCTATAACTGTAATGCATTATAGTAGTTCCAATTATCAATATTAATACCACCATGATTTTTTTTGTTGCAGAACATGAATTAATTTGTTCACTTTCACTTCTCTCTTTTTTTAATATACAACAATACTGAAGGTTTTAATCTAAAACAATTCTTATCAAATCAAAATTCATTTTAAGAACGTTTACAGTGACTTTCAAAGAACTGTGAAATAATATGCAATCTTTTGCTCTTGGGTCTATAAATTAGGTTGATAAAAAGGATCTAGATATCAGTATACGGAGAAATAAGACCTTTCTTAGTGTGGTCTCTAAATTAGTACTAATAAATAATATTAATAAGTACTCGTTTTAAAAATAATATCTGAGTGGGTGGGTATTAATGGAATGTGTACAGGTATTCTCCACTTCAAAATAATCAAAAGTTTAAAAGGACAGGAAAATGTATAGAGTAGTATTAAGACTGAGAAATCACAGAGGAACATTATTAAAATTAATCTTAGGAAGCAAATTCATATGTTAGAGGGCATAGACACCTTTCATGTGACACCTGTGGAGAGAAGTTGCTTGGTCATAGCAGAATTTGATGGAGGAGAGGAGATTTTGATCCCAGGTCACCGATAATTTTAGGGTTTTGTCAGTTTGGGTTTTCTTAATTAAGAAAAAAATTGTATTTCTAATCAATGAAATTAAAAACTTTCTAATAGAAAAACTGGTGAAACAAGGTCAGAGCAATTCTATAATAGATCTATGAGCAGGACATGATCCTTGCTCTAAAGTCTGGTGGTTCTTACGGACTTATTTTGCTACTGTTACACAAAATATTACCTCTTGCCAGTAATACTGATAGTCTGTTTTTTCGAATGGTCAGTTTTACAAACTGAAAAGAATAAGCACAGTCTGAAAGGAAAAAAATAATGAGATATGTGAATTCTAATTTGGTACTGCATGCAGGAGCAGTAGATGATGAACCTTTGCCCCAGAGCACAATTCAGCAATCACAAAGTCTATTTTTTTCTGAAAATAATCAAGCCTGATAAAAAACGTGAAAAAATGTTTGAATTGTTTTTAGAACGCAAACAGAGAATTTGTGAAAACAATCAGAATAAATCAGTAGGTCAATAAATCCATGGAGACCGTGGATGAGCAGAGGAAGCATTCGGCATGAAAGCTTTGTGATGTAAATGGATAGGGATATGATCTGATGAAGAAGCAGAGGAAGAAGCAGTAGCATGCCCAGGACTCATAAAAACAAGGTGCCATCAGCTGATTTTAAGGCCTTTATGTTTAAATATTCAGAGGGTTTTCTACCCTTATGCCCTTCTCACTGACTTCCTTACAAATACAATGAGAAAGAATATTTAAATATATCGAGAGAGCATGAGATGTCTTATACAGGTGTGAACTCAAGGAAAAGATGTTAACTTGCGTGTCACAGTAGAAGAAAGTCTCAAATATTTATCAGTTACTTCTCTATGGTGTTTTTTTAGAGAAAACAACATAAGATACCTACTGGAAAAACTTAAAAATGACCTGATAAAATAGATATATGCCTTGTATTTCACAGACTTATCCATCTCATGCTGTCATCTGAGAAATGATGTTAATGCAATATTTTATTTTTTCGTTTCCAGGTTAGAATAATATAAGGCCAAAACTTTCATATTTAAAGGCATTCTCAGGATGAAACAACTTGTGCCTGAATTCTTTTGAAAAGACCAGTGGAGTTGTTAAAGTCTTGACATCAATTTTTGACAAATATTAAAATACAGAATATTCCAAGACAAAAAAAAAACCCAAAATTACTCATCAAGAATTGAAAAATATAGAAAATGGGATTTCTGGGGAAGTGTTAAAAAGGTCAGCATAAAATTATCATTGGAAAAATCATAAAGGAGTTGACATTGAAATGATCAATAAAGAATTGAAGGAGGTCAATATATTTAACACCCGAGAATATTGTTTTAATGAAACCAGCTATTTTTGTATAATTTTGATATTGCTTTTGATGAGATTACATGTACATCTGATTAAAGTAACCGTATTGACATAGTGAATTTACTGTTGTAAAATATTTGGTTTAATTAAACATGATGAAAATTAGTACTGTACCAAATCAGTGTAATCCATATTGAAGGGATTAAAGAGTGGCAAACTGATAAATCCCGCAGAAAACTGTAACATAATGTTAGAGGACAGGCTCTAGCAGAAAATCTGCAGAGATCCTGTTCGTGGCTGAATCCTATTCCTCATTTCAATCAGTGTGGACAACACTGTGAAATAATTACATCTGGACAAAGACACAGGTTTGCAAGCCCACCTTCTTGCTATTCACTTTGGATTCTAGCCAGTGTTTCTGAGCGTTCAGGACATGATCCACTTTTGTCTTGTGTCTGAAACCTACTGAGAACCAAAGCAAAAAGGAGCTTCACCACTGATGGGATTTGGAGCACTGTTGTGAGTGTCCCTACAGGCTCCCATCATACAGCAGTTGCCCAAGTTGGCCACTTGAGACTTCTGAAGTAATTGTCCAAATAAAAGAAAGCATGGCATATTCATAGCAGGTGCAAGGGGACAGGAGAGAGAACAGCAAGAAGAAAAAGGGAGAAAGCTTTTAGGTTAAGATAAAACCAGTCCAATTGGCCAAGTAAAGAGCAAAAAAACCAGTTGACACAAAGAAATCACTCACCACCTGCCTCAAGAGGACTGATGTCAAGCCAGACTCCAGTAATGGTTACTGAAAGCTAAAGCTCCCTATTTCTTCTTTCTCTAATTCAGTCTTTTATTTCTGATGTCATAAGGTATGGGATACCTCCCTGCACAGTTTGCATCAGCTGTCCCAGCTCTGTATCCTCAGAACTCATTTCCCTCCCCCAGTTTACTTGCTGGGAGAAAGAGTGGGAAAACAGAGAACATGTCGGTGATGTGCGAGCACTGTTCAGCAGCAGCCAAACATTGGTGTGCTATCAGCACTGTTTTAGCCACAAATCTGAAACACAGCACTGCACAGGCCACTGAGAAGAAACCTACCTCTATCCCAGCCAACGGCAGTACAGAAATAAAACACCTTAGATTTATCATGACACAGAATCATCCCTTATTCCCTGTATCTATCCATAAATTGATCCAAGTGCAGCAACAACAAGACTGTAAGACACCACGTTGTAGCGAATGCAAGGCATCAACATCAGCTCATCTAAGCTGTTACATTGCTTTCCATATGGCCTGCAAAATACTTAATATGTTTATGCCAAAACAGTGATTCATGTATGCCACATCTGCCATCATAAATTTGGTTACCTATCCTGCATCACCCCAGAAATGCAAAATACTGAGGGCTGGCAGTTTATTTACTGTTCCACCTTGACACAAAGTCACTGCAGGTCAACGACCCCCTGCTCCTCTTACATTTCCTGCTACAAGATCCTCTTGTACGAGGTGGTGTAACAGATAACAGTGAGACTTCACTCTTGCTGGCTGCAACAGAAAGAGAAGTTGAGCATTTTTCTGGGAATACTAAAGCTAAAAATTCAGTGAAAATATCACCTCTTGAGGAGCAAACCATTACTTGTCCTCTTTCAGAAACTTCAGTGTATGAGGCGAGTAGTGAGCAGGACTTTAATACTGCATCATACCCCCTTCCACTCAGACTTAATAAATAAACAGAAACAGCTGGAGAACAATAGGCATATAGATCCATAGGCAATAGACACATAAGCAGTTAAAAGTTGATGTGTCTCACCAGAGATGCAATGAAATACATGTTCTGCTTTTTCATGTACTCCTGCAAACATATGAAATGATGAACCATATTTCTTATTTTTTTATGGTAAACCCCTCCTTCTGAACTACTTCATGTGCTTTAATGCAGAGCTAAGTCCTCAGAGTTACCATCTTGATTGACCAGAAAAGATCAAGTCAAATGATGTAAAGGATGGGAGATATCTTGCTTAATTTTAGATCTGTACAGTCTGGGTATCGACAGCTGCTCTACGCTCCCTTGAGAGCTGATGGAGAAATATGCTCATGGTGCAGTTCACCTGATCTATTTTAGACATCAGTTTTTATGAAATTAAGCACTGAACTTAGGAAACTTGGGAACTTACACTGGGAACTCAGAGTGACATCATCATCATACCACCTGGTATGTTATAGCCAAAATATTATAGAGTGATGCAAAAAATATTTACTGAGAGTTATCAACAAATATTTATTAAGAGTTATCAAATATCAGTTGTTCATAATAATATGTTTTTGGATAACCATTCTATTTTGGATATATTAAGAAGACACAAAAGGGCTTAATGTAAAAATGTGACTTCATCCTGCTACAATATGGTCTTGCATATGCTATGGTTCATCTGATGATATACTGTATCCAAAGCTATACCTGATCTTGTACATGAGATTTTGCTAGCTGTTTCTAATTAAGTATTTTTCTTTTTTTTTTCTTTTTTTTTTTGTCTTTTTTATTCAAACCTGGCATCCGTTGTCACCAGAAATCTTTAAATATCTATGGATTTCAAATTAGCATTTTTTAGAACTTATTACAGTCACATAATATTGATGCACTATACTGGACATGACAATGCTGAGGTATTAAGGAATCTCAGTGGTCATTAATTAAGCTAGATGAAAATAGACTACATGCAAGCTTCTTACAGCACCTTCATATCAGAAACAAATAAACATACATATAATTTATTGTTTATATTATAAAGCTACTGCAACACCATTTGTTCTTGTGGGACAGATTGTGGCTTTGGGGAAGCAGAGAGAGGTAGAGAGAGGGAAAAGCATATTGAGTACTACAGTGCAGTTGAGGCAGATCAATATTACATAAACATTTGAGAATCCAAAGAATTTCTTCAGGTTATGAAAATAGGTTGCAATGTTGAGATGGTTAGACAGGTGGCAAACTGAGACTACAGTTTTATGCCAAAAATATATCTAGTTACACAGTTAGTTCTGCTACTATCTAGTTACTATCATACTTTCTGCTCTTCTATTCAGCCCATCCAGGGTATCCATGTACAAGCCTTGTTTTTGGACAGGGAATGTTCCTTAATGCATGTTTGTTCAGCCACTACCATGAAGCAATATTGATCTCTGTAGGGATGCTCACTTTTTAATAGGTGCTAATATTATACAAATAATAGGAATAATTAATTTTAAAATTGCCATAAGTTTGATTTCAATTGTTTGTAAATCAGCAGATTTTCTCTCTCTCTTTTTAAAATGGATAGAGTCACAGAAAGTCTCTAAAAATGCATTTGTGTTTTCAGATATAAAGTGCCTGTTAGGCATTTTATGGAGCTGAGAGAGTTTAAAAAAGCTTCAGAAGCAAGTCAGCTTGCTCATATTTATTTTGAAAATGCACTCCACACTCACAGACTTAGAGGGAGCTTAATTACAATCAATGGAATAATTAAGTTGAGGGAAATGTGCAATAGAGAACAGAAATGAATAGAAAACACATTCACAAATGTACCTTTGGGCAAATGCATTACAGGCACAATATTGTCATTATGTCTCTCAAATCACATCATTATTTGCTCTGGTGTAAGTGTGGGAAGCAGCCTAGATTGTACATGGTTTTTACATTCATACTCTGATCCATATTTAAACATTTTACAAATGGTGCAATGTAGTGACACTAACCTTCCCTTAGCATACGAGTAATTTGGTGTACAGCTGAACTTTCACAATGCATTTCTAAATCTGAAAAAGCACTGCTATCTAAAGAGCTCTGATTCTCACCTTCCCTCTCACAGTCCACATATTTGTGGATCACTTATAACAGTTTGTTCACCAGAGTTTGACTCACAGTGAACAGCTCTTTGCAGGTGTATTATTCACTGGTTCCAGTCTAGTTGCAGTAGCCAATTGCCACTGTTTCACTGACCACAGCTCTCTGATAAATAAAATGCACACCCAGAAAAGGTCTCCTAGAACAGGTAGTTTCAGAGAGTGAAATGGTCTTAGAGAGCCTTATCATGCTCTTTTTAAATTCTGAATTCTTATCTCTTGGTGCACCTTGCAGTTCCAAAGCCATAAGTCCTATAATGGGAAACCTGTTTTTTTATCTCTTTTCCTAGCATTTGCCATGATAGACATTGAAGAGGGAGGGAGAAAAAGGAAACAACAACAACAAAAAATTCTGAACTCCATTTTCCGGTTATAGTTAGAGATGCCTAAATACTTTAAAGTGGTCACCAACATGCACATAATTCTATCTTTGAAAGGGTTAATACTGTGCTTTGGACAAATACTTAGAAATAAATGTTTGACATCTTCTGGTGTGCATTTAACAGCAGAAATTCCTGTATTAAGGAAGAAACTTCCTTCAATGTCACCAAACTGATTTCAGAAAATTTATTCCAGAACATTTTGGCCCAGGGATCATACCAGACTTTTAAATTGTCCTTTCAATATGATAGAAAATTGATCATAGATGCCACGTGTACATATAAGAATATAAAGAAGATTAAAATCTTGAAGTTATTCATACTGATTTTTTTAAATACAGCAAGGTGTTAGGTATGCTAACTAATCTTTAATCATTAATGGGGCAACTTGTTAATGAATGGGTTCTTCATCTGAAAAATGCAATATGCTCTGTATTACTCTGACTGAGTTCATGAATAAAAAAGATTTGGTCTTTGAAGTGAAGGTAATGTAAATGGTCGTCTATTTTTTCATGGTAAAGCTGATTAAGCAGTAACATATACAAATACACTATGTTAATGTGTATTTGTAATGAAATACTGATGTTAATGGCTACCTGAAATGCAGAGATTATTTTTCCCACAAACCAAATGTTCATGTTGAAGTGTGTTCATGTTGAACTCAGGTTGAGGCATCAAACATGGCATAACAAATAGCATAGACATAAAAAAATTAAGCAAGGAATTTGGGTGAAAAAAGCAAAAACAAAGCTTATATTTATTTTTAGGATTCCCTGCAAATTTAATACCAAATTTCATTGGGGTGGAACTTAACCACAATGCAAATCAGCCTTTGGAGATTTCTAATAATGCAAAGGTATCAAGGTGAATGTAACCTGTGAGGAGGTGCCTGGGCTTCCTGCAGCCTCTAGGGAGTTTAGAAACTTTTGTTGCTCATTTTATCTCTGATCACCACAGAACCTCACTTGGTTTCATTCCCTCTCCTACTTGTACCTTCCCATTCTGCCACATCCTTTACTTAGAAGCAATACAAATGGTTCCTGTATGAGTATAGACACTGTCTAAATATGTGTTGTATGTGTCTATATGGAGATTATTAGTATGAGTATGATTTGTGGCCAAAGGCTGCAAAAATCACTGGCAGCAAACAAGGAATGTGAAGACAAGCACTGGGAAACAATATAGACATAGAGACAAAAAACAGGAAGAAGAAGGCTGAACTTAGTTAGTTTTGTTTTGTTTTGAAGGAAGGGAATAAGAAACCTCATGTCAAAAATATTTAATGGTAACAAGCAGTTTAGAGGAGGCAAACCATTGGTTTGTTTTTATCCAAGTGAGTAATCCATGGTTAGAAAAGCACACAGCAAGCTTAGAAACTGGCAGACTCAAAGTGGCTGGATGGAAAAAATAGGGTTTTTTCCACACCAGGAGCAGTCTATTGATCTAATTGCTGCATGCTACTACTGACACTTTGGATTTTAGCTGAACTCTTAAATACGTCTTTTCACTAGCTAACAAAATGACCAAGATCTACAAGAGGAAGAACAGTAAATTTTAACAGAGGTTTTCATTGATTGCAATCTCACTTACTTCAAGGCATAAACTTGCCTTTAGACAGTGAGGGCTGCAATAAACTTACTCCAGTAATTTTAAAGACCCATTATTTCGGGACCATCTTGTGCATGTCTTCTGAAACATCCAATGTCTATTATCAAAAGACAGGATAATGGACTGTGGGAGTACTGAGCACGAAACTTCCTATATGTGCATGTATGAGACATAGAAACAGAGAAGAACCTGGGATTTATGCTTTTCCTAATTACCTCTGAAATTAGGATGGCAACAATTTGCACAGTCTCTCAGTACAGGTGTGATGCAAGCGAATGTGTTTGGAAGACAGCATTATAACCTCTCCCTGTGATAGGCTCTGGGAGAGTTTCTAATCCATCAAAGCAGCTGGCTGAAAGTGCGAGCTTCCAGCTGCTCCTTTGAGTCACTGTATTTTCCAGTGTCATGTGGGAGCAATCTGTCAGAGCAACCATGTCATAAAAACACCACAGAGCCAGAGTCTGCCAGTTTGATAAAAGCTGCAATAGGATTGACTAACATGCTGACATAACAAACTTAATATCACTTGAAGAGCTTACGAAAAAGCAGAAAGTAGGGGAAGAAGCCAGACAAAAAGTAACTTTACTGAAGAGAAAGAAAGTGTGTAACCCAGCCTTTAAAAAGTGATATTGTTTTAGGCTATGTGCCCACATAAATTCTCAATTTATTTTTTTATCTGGAGTTAAATAATTTGTTATTTGGACCCAATCTTTTGCTCTGTTGGGTTTCTACCTATGCCTGATTCACAAAAAAAATATTTCTGACTGCATGGTAGCAGCAGTGAAGAATGCAGGTGGCCTTCAGGAATGCTCTGTTTTGTCACGATCCTCTATTGCACTTGGAAATGCTGGTGAATATCATTAGTGATTCTGGATCCTTACATGACACCAGTCATGCAGTGTATTCTTCTCCTGAGTTCTGGAGAGGTAATGAGCTCTGTCACTCCAGAATGAACTGAAAAGCAGGAATGAATTACTAGAAAGCAAACAGATTGGGGTAAAGAAAGTGAAATGAAATAGAGTGAAGTGAGTGACCTTTGGAAATTGATGTGCTGGTTTGAAATTTCCCAGGTAAAAGATAACAGTCAGATTACTAAACCTTGTTCTCACATGAAGCAGGATGGTCAATTTGTTTGGTCAAATTTAATAAATGTTAGAGTCTTATAAAGCTTCTGGGCAAAAGGATTGGAGGTGACATCAAACCTGGTAATAAAGTTACCCAGAGTATGATCAGTGGCAATTTAGCAATTAGCTCTGTCAGCAGCTCTGAAAGATCTGTAACAAATAATAAGTTTTTAGTTAGCCAATATAATAGAAGTATTTTACAGTGAAGGGAAAGTAACAGAGGCGATAAATGTGTTTAAGCATAGAATATTGGCTTCTTATGACAATTACATGACCTGGAGAAAAAGAGTATTTTATTATATATTATATTCTTATTGAGACAGAATATTAATATTCTGTCAGATTAAGAAATATTTGTCTTTTTGACCTTCTTCAAATCTCATAGATCATTACACTGTTGGTTTCAGGTTGGGAATGAAGAAGTTATTATGCAAATTGAACAAACAGACTGAGTGGAAATAGAAACAATTACTATAGGCTGAGAAATAAAGCAGAAGTAAGGAGAACAGAGATAAAGCAATAGGGAAGGGCAATTCTGTTCACAAGAAATAAGTGCCAGGCTTTTGCTGTAAAAGTACAATTTAGGTGAGCAAGTCTGAAAAAAAGGAGGAGAGCTTGGTAATTACCATCTTGTAAGCTCAAATTTGTCAAGTAGTATGATATATAACACAGCCAGCAGAGATTTAAGATAGTAAAGTCACAAAGTAGGGTATTCACATCCTCAAACTGTAGGCATCTAATTGAAACACTGAAATGAACCACCTCAACACCTCACACAGTTCATGGAAAGAGTAGTCCTCTCCAGAGAGCAGTCTGAAGCCCTCCAGTTAAGGGGCTGCCTTTTGCCTTTGACTATACAGACCAGCTGAAGTTAGATGGTGTGAACACCTCCTGAAATGCCTTATTACAGCATATCCAGGAATACACCTGGGTGTGAGGTAAGGGCATTGCAGGGCACCAATTATGTACTTTAGCAGCACGTGTACCTCTTCCTACAAAGTGGTATTTATATGTAATAGTCACTGATTGCTCTCAGACTACCCTGAGGTTATGCACAGCTGTAATGGAAAGGTGGTTATATTCCATAAAAAGTCAGGCTAAGACTCTGAGCAGCTTTTTGGGACAACATCTGTTCAGTGCAGAAGATGAGGTTGTGGCAGAAGAGAAGGGGAATCTCCATCTTTTGAAATGTCTAAAACTGAACTGGCCTACAGTGAAGGAAAATATTTTACTAGACTGCATGATCCAAGTCCATCTCTAACTTGCACAGTTACAGACATATCACACTGTTCTTTCAGGAAAGGGCTCGAATTTTTACTTCTGCAATGTATTACTTGTCCTTTGAAAGTCTTACAGAACAGGCAATCACAAAAAAGAGAAGGAATATATAGAAAAAAGGATTAATATATAGCAGACGGATTAAGAGGAAAAAATAATTGAAGCAGCACCTACCAATATTGCAAAGCTCACTAAGAGTAATACCTGTTGTGGCAGACTTGTTCAACACAAAAATAATCAGCAGTCTCATTTAACTAGTACTGTTTGCTCACATCATTCTCTCTCCCCCCTTCTCCAGTCAATCTAGCTCAGTTCAACAGCAAAACCCACAGAAATTTCCACTGTGTTTTAAATCACTGAAGTGGTAAATAATAGATATATAAGAACTAAAATTGTTACAAAATAATTTGACGTAGCTCTTACCAGTGAGCCTGAAGTGATGGCTTTAGCAGTCTCACGAGATCTAGACAACAGAACCACATAAGCACTTAGGAGTGAGCAATTGCTTGCCTGCTACAATTTGATTTGAAGTTGATCTAAAGGTATAAGTAGCACAATTGGCTTTGAGTATATGCAGGCATATCCATCAATCTCCTTGCTCCTTGAAGGGTTAATTCCAACAGCAGAGATGCATAAAAAAAGAAATAAAACTTTTTTTTTCCAGGTATTTGAATTCATAGAAAAATATCAATGGAAATANCTTCCTTCCTTCCTTCCTTCCTTCCTTCCTTCCTTCCTTCCTTCCTTCCTTATTTTATCTTTCATGACTTTTCTTTCAATATGCAGTAATAGGAAGGGCTTTTTTATTAATGTTATAGTTTGAGGATTCAGGATACAGTAGTGAATGATTTTGCCTTTGTACAGAGAACCATTGTAGGAAACGAGATTGCCATATCCAAGTTCAATGAAGGCTGATTTTTCCAGTTAAATGCAAAATGTATGTCTTGTTTTAATAGTTTACTTCTTATTTTTCCCTTGAAGAGAGGATGAACAGTGTCTGTGAGAGTGCTTAAGTGCTTGCCACTGCCTATCAGTGACTGCAGGTTAATTGTCTATTCTGTTTTAAATGACTTTGTGGGTAATGAAGGTGCTCAGTACTCAGCCCTTTCAGACTTGAGGTTCTACGCTAATTAGACTTTTTGCTACATTCAGTATATGGTCTTAAAATCCATTTGCAGTGCTATTCACCGGACTTACCCCCTAACCCACATGGCTGGGATGAAATGTTCTGTGGCTGACAGTCAGGATATGGTTATTTTGTTTTTCTCCATCCTAGAGAGGATGGGTGCATCCCTTACTGGGAATGATCATCAAGCATTGGCTGTGCTTTGGTTTGCTGAGTGAGGTCCACAGACAGGCTCACCTGGTACCTTCTCTTTAATTACCCCAGGCTGATGGGATGTCCAGTGTGCCCTCTCCTCACCTTCATTCTCAGCAAGCTGAGTGGGATAACTCTGCTGTGCTGTGATCCCAGCTGGAGCTGTTTTGATTGAAAAAAACATTCTCAAAAAACCCCTCAAAACATAGCTGCTTGGACACAGCATCAGTAGTAAAATGATGGTTTGTAACAAGGGTCATAGTGTCACTCACATGGGTACCACAGGGAACGGGATCCTGGCCTAGGAGGTGTAGTAGATTAAAAAGTGCCATATGATGCTCCTGGGCACCTGGAATTGACCGCCCATATTAAATTTTAGCATGGTGTTGGTGTGATTTTTGTCTGGTCTAATGACCCTTCTCGCAAACAGCCCCTCTTCTGTGTGCTCAGGCTGCATCATGCCCTGCTCAAAACCACTTTGGCAACTGGCAAAAAGAATTTCTCAACACACCACCACTGCCACCACCCCTGGCATCTCATCATGTGATGATTGGCACCTCAGCCTAACAGCACACAAAAGGATTTCTGAGAAGGAAGAGGAGCAACCTTCTGATCCTTTATAATTATCTCTAAGAATATTTGTCAAAAGAAAAGTTTCATGAGCAAATGACTATATTTTTGTCAAACTCATACAACCACACCCTTGTGGGGCCCACTTCTTCCAGTACCCTCCCTCCAATGCAGCAGAGTACTTTAAATCCAGGTGATGCAAATGGAGGTAAAGGTCCTCCCTTTCTTCATTTCTGTCTTTCTAGGTGAGGTGAAAAGGGAATAGCAGAGATCTGGGAAGCAGTGAGGTTGCTGGGGAGAAGAAACTACCAGGGAGCAGAGGCAGAGCCCATAGGAGAACAAGCTCTGCAGTAACTGATTCTCCTCATTAATATATAACCCACATTTTCAGGAAAAAAATGTTTTTTGGATAACCCATTGGTCAACTATATGAGAACTCTCTATTTTAAGCAAGTTATGTGTACATAAAAATTGCCTTAAAGGGCTACTTAACCAGAGTGTGTTTCAAAGCATCAGCAATGAGAGACCCTAAGCTGGTGTAAATCACAAGTGTCACTTGTACCAGCCAACTATGTTATTTTATTATTTCTGAATTCTAACAATGTTCATCTCTCCTTTCACACAGTGCTTCTGTGCAGTGCAGCCTTTATGATTTGACATCTCTGAAGGCATTAACACTCTTTGGGGAATGTGAATCAAACAACAAATTCTCTTCGTGCACATTCATTTAGCGTGCTTTTATTTTAGCTCATTCCTATCAGAACAAAGCCTGAGAAAGGATGTCTAGAAAGGGCAATTTCGCAACAATGATTACAGCATGGGAAAACTTCTCTCGTTGCAAGGCTGCCTGGAAAATTTTGAAGGTTGTTTCTGCCTAGGAATAACACTTATATTCCCCATAAATGCTCAGAGATGGCTCTATAGACTTCTCAACAAATAATAATAAAAATCCCTTCACCCCACTGCATCTTAGTGAAATATCAAATATAGAGTATTGTCTGCTAAGCCTTAATAATTACCATCTTGTAATCATTATGTTACTCTGTAAATATCTAGTATTCTCTTAAAAGAAAACAAAATTGCTTTCTGTTGTGGTTCCAAAAACTAATAGCCTGAAGGGTGTTTTCCTGTTTATTTATGATACCTCAAACTGGAGAATTGATATATTTGTCTCATTTATAAGCATTACAATTATTTTACAAGAGCAGAATTATTCCTATAAGCCACTGTATCTAATTTCCCCTTCCTTCCTCCATCTTATTCTTAGGTTTATTGTGAGATGTTTAGTTTATTGCAGATCTTTTTAGAAGTTCTGTTAAATGTTTATTTTTCTATTTGACTCCCCATTAATTTCTTATTCTGCTTCTGAAACTTAATTAGCTCTGTAATCCTCTTGCTGCTTCCTTCTGCCACTCCCAGGCCAGTTTTAAATGAATATGGGTGCACTGCAACAAGTTTGTTGGGAATTTTATATAAGTTTCTTCTTCACAAGGCTAGGTCATGGGGTCATTTAACGATGTCATGGGCACGGTAGAATTTACTCTTTTCTCTGGCAGTCCTGTATAATCTTTGCACTCCCTTGGGCGTAAGGAAAGCAAGTTGTAGACTTGCTCTGTCCCTTTCCATGGGATGGCAGTGGATGGGCACCAAGGGCTCCCAGGAGGGACCAGGAAGACCCTTCTTTCTGAAATTAGGCAAACCTGAAGTTAGTTGTCTCCTTTGTCTCTCCCAAATCAAGGGGCTAAACTTGATGTTCACACCTCAAGCTTTCACTGGCCCATAAGAACAGCTACAGGATATGACAGCTCAGTCAGTGGCAGATTTTTAATCACTCTTTTGTGATTTAAATAAAATGGACAAATACTTTCCCATTTAAATTTTCTTCCCCAAAAGCAGTATAGATGGAAGAGTGAATGAAAAATTTGTTCAGTATTTAGACTGTACATCTATTTTTGTAAAGTTAGCATTGCTGTGACATAAAAAAAGATCTTCCAGACAATGCCTGGGGTCCTGGTGCCCAGCTCCTCCTGGCTGTGGCAGCCAGGTCCCAGCAACCCAGCACCCAGCAGCCCTGCTCAGATGTAAGGCAGAGGACATCTTCAGATGCACCATTTGATACAAACACGTGGCCAGCCCAAGGTCACTGGCCATTTGCCAGTGTGAGCCTGAGCTGGGGAAATCTTGGGCTTCCCTGCTGTGGTTGCAATTAAAGAGCAGCACTGGGTCCAGATCTCTCCTGTCTAACAAGTGTGTGGGTGTCAGATCTGCTCTGGCAGAGGCCTTTGTATTTTATTCCCTTACACTCTGGACTTTCTTCAGTGAGGGTGAGAAACATCATATTGGAATTTTATTTTGAGTGACACAATGTGATCCACACGTATATTAATTGTGCCACACACCGAAGGCTTCATGTCCAAGTGAACAATCCTTTAAAGCATTTGGCAGCAATAACAAGTACCTCAAGGTTATGCCCTATCTCTCTTTTCTCTTTATGTCATCTGTAACAACTGTGGACTCTGACATTTAGTTAATTAAATTTGCCCACACTATCTGACTTGGTTGTGCAATCCCTCTTGAGGACGTAATTTTTGAAGGTAGTAAGCAAGAAGAATGGTTAACCTTGATGAGTCGTTTTGCCATAGTAGTATTTTATTCAAGCAAAAATTTAGGATCTTTCATCTATTGCATAAATAATAAATCTCACGATAATACATGGACATGAAATATTTAAAGAATAGCATAACATCTTTGAGGACAGATATCAGAATAAAATGAAATTATCACACAATTGCTGCTGTACTGCATCTACAAGTCTCTACATACTGTAAATTTCTTGTGGTAAGTGGTGTTTCTCAGCTAACTGCAGTTAAGATGATTCCCATAAAATCTCTCTGAAATGGCTTTTACTGTCTCTGATACTTTATATTTCAATGTGGATGTGAAAAGTTGCTTTTGAAATTTTATTCTGATATGGTATTGGAGTTACATATTTAGTATTGATGGTCCAGAGCTGGATCCATATCTTTATGCAATTGACCCTTATGTCTGGTATTGATAGCATTACTTGGAGGTAGTCCTATTTTGGTCTAACCTTTATCGTAGCCTTTGAGTTGCCATGCAGAAATCCTGCAGACACTCTCTAGTCTATCTCTGGGCATCTCTGGACAGCAGGCTTGGTGTGGTCCCTGAGCTGTGGGGGTGTATGGGGCATGAATGCACTGAAGATGAGCCTCCAGCTGGGCTCCCAAACTTGTAGTTTTTGTGGTGAGACTGATGTGATTTTGGCTTTGGAGTCAGATCTGATAGACAAAACAGAAAAAGCTTTTGAAGTGTTTTTGTTTTACCTCAACGCCTACTTTTTCTCATTACATGAGGTTGTACAGATTCCTTTTTTCCCATAAAATAGTAATATATT
>VWZT01005940.1:2145664-2186827 GCA_013397055.1 Pachycephala philippinensis | reverse complement strand
ATAATAATAGATGTCATAAATAACACTAGCTATTTCCTCATAACGTGGTGATATTACAAATTCATTCCAAGGAGCAGAAATTCTATATAATTTTAGCCTCCAGAGTATCCCTCACTAAAACTTTTGGTGTACAGAATGAACTCGTTCATGGCACTAGCATTCAGTGGTAGGCAATTTTTCACTTGTTCTTTACTCTTACCACCCTTGAAGAACCATGGTTTGATATTCAGGGCTTCACCTCTTGGGAAGGCAGCGATGTCATGGCACAGTTGGTAATTTATCAATGTCTTTTTGGATAGAGAGTGAAACACAGGGCCAGGTTTGCTCCAGCCTAACATGAAGTGCAGCACATCTGAAGGCACTGGGAAGTGGTTGTAAATCAGGTAATATTTGGCCCCTGAAAGCTGGCTGTAAAATCAGATGCAGATGATAAGATGTATGTCACACCACACTGTAAATTTAAAGCCAACCTAGGAGAATTCTCCTCTAATCAGTCGGTGCTAGCTAAATGTATGCAGGCAAGCAGTCATTCTAAGTCTGAGATTAGGCAGATTGATACCAGCTGTCTGACAAATCTCTAGCACTAGATAAGACTGGAGGTAGAGGGGAGAGAATTATAAATTGCATGCACCCATTAATGCACTCATTTAAACATGCAATTTAAATGCTAATTGATGTTAATTCAGCCCAGCATTAGTGCTCAGCTGTTAGTCACATACTGTAACCTGGCTGAAGGAATAGCAGCAAGGGGCTTGGCAGGGTAGTATAGACAAACTCAGGGATCAATTCAATGTATGGTGTGCTGGTTTCACTTAATTTATTATTATATGTGTAATTACAGCTAGCTGAATACAGGCAAGAAAATGAATTGTGACCATTCTGCCACTGCGTGCTGACCACTCATTTAATGAATGATATTTTCTGTCTTTTACGTCGCCTGAAATCATTCTGTGTCTCAAAAGATCTAGATGTTCTTTATTAAAATGCTTAAGCTTAAAGACAGAAACAGCTAAGAAGTCCCAAGGAAAGCGAAATCTTTTCTTTTGATCGGAATAGAATGCTCTTTAAAATTTTACCTTATTTTATTTTAGTCTTTTAGGTGAGGAATAAAAGATCAGTTCATAAATATAGCTATGCAGAAAAAATGTGTCAGTCATGACACCGAAAACCAATTGTTTACTAAGACGTCTATACTTAACTAAACTCCTTGTATTAACTTAGAATGAAAATTTCACTCTGTGATTATATTTTTCAAGTGCGTCTGCAATCTCATGGTAAATTTAATAAATACTCTACATGTTTAGTGAAATGTTGTTAATCCACCTGTCAGTGTTCATTTCCTGTTACTCAAAGTTATTAATAGTAAAAAAAAGGTTACAAAATGCAAATACCTGTGGCTGATAAACAGTAAATTTTCTAGGCTAACTTGTTCTTAGTGATCAGTTTGGCCTGCTTTCTTGTTAATATAAGAGGTTAAATGCAATGATGGAGGTGGTAGGGCTTTTATTAAGCAGCCGGAGTGCAGATTTGGCTCCTGATGTGTGTTAATATCATCTCCATAGGCCATAAACCTGCTGGGTTAAATTCTGGGCTTTCTGCCAGGTGCTGTGCTCAGTTACGCTGCCGTGAACCTGCGGCAGGGATGTGGTTTCAGGGGTGAAACAAGGGGCAAAATGTTGCCCGGTTTGCTGAAGCCTTATAAAAACTGGAAGTGATGGAAGGCCCAATTCTTTGCTGTTTGCACCTAGGAAAAGTAAGTGTAAAATGCTAACAGATTGACTGCTGCAGTTTGGTCATTTGAAACAGTGATGTAGAGCTGCTGTCGGGAGGATGCAGGCGCTGCAGTGTGTAACTCCCCATGAAGGGCTTGATTTGAGCCCATCCTGTGCACAGACTCTTAACTGCTCAAGTGACTTTTGATAAGGACACAATTCACGTAAAGCTGAAATAGTAAAAAAATGGCAAAGCAGCCTCCTAGAGAACTTCGTGTGGGAACAATTCTGGGATTTAAGGATTGCCATATACAGGCCCCTTGCAGAGGAAATGGAAGAGGGAAACTGTGAGGCAGAAGGAACAAACAACACATCAGAATGGCATAACTGAGTTTTTATCCAAAATTATATCTTTAATTCATCATCTGCATTTGAAAGATTGTGGTCTCTGCAACTTGTTTGCTATGATACAGGGATGTTATAGATCCAGTATGTCAGTGACTATTTTACTACTGAATGACAGTATAATTTCAAATGATTTTTTAAGGTACATTTCTGAGTTCATTTTTTTATTTTTTATTTTTTTTTCCTTCAGGAAGGTTGAGAGGAATGGTAAGTTGGGGGGGATTTGTTGGAAGGTGAAGGGGATATGAGATTTTAAATTGCTTGGCTTATTGGTAGTGGTTTATCTTAAATTGTGCTGCTGCACTGTATTTTTAAATTATGTCAAGGGCACCTAGACCATATGGAATGAAAGGAAAATAATGATTTAAGAGTGTATCTATCTATTTCAAGAACATACTCACAATGTGTCAGCAGAACCACATGGTCTACAGTATCCAAGAGAGATGATAGGTCTAAAATAACCAGTTTGAAGTGATGGTTAAAGCTGTCACATGTGTCTACAGTTGGGCACCTAAATCCAGCTCCAAAAGCTCGTGAAAGGAATGTCTAGTTCTCGCTGCTTTGTGACTACTCAGCACCTCTAGTGCTATTCTGATATTAAAAAAGGATCTCAGTGATAGTGAAGGTTTTGCCAGGAAGTAAAACTTCTGGCTTTGTAATGCATTTAAAAATACATGTGCTCCAACCTGGAGTTACTGGTTCTTTTGACATAGTACCCTTGTAAGTTTTTCTCAACAATAGGAGTTTACAAAAATTTGGTAACTATTAAGAATTACCTATATAAAAAGTAAATGTTTCAAAAAAGCTTTCATAACTGATTCATGAGACTATGAATCTGGATTGGATGCTGTAATAGGTGTCTTCACTTGTTTTAATTTATGCACAAGTCTCAGAGAGTAGTTCTGCAGTACTTACTGACTCTCTTGGTAGTAAGCTGGTACATAAAATGGCTCCTGCTCCTTTCCCTCCTTAAACCAGTGGCTTTTTCAGATGCATTTTTTTACGCAGGTTAATAGAAAATGTTTTCTGAAATCTGTACAGAATTAAGTGCCTTGCTCTATCTCAGCTTACTCTTTCAGTGAGAGAGATATATATATACTCAAGGAACTCTACTAAATGTGTCTCACAGCAGTAGTGAAATGGCTCTCTGTGTCATAGCTCCCACAGAGAGGAGCTCCACGGTAGTCATTAGTAGTACAGGAAACATCAAAGGTGGCAACTGAGACCTGAGCCTTCCCTGCAAGAGGAAATCAAAGCCCAGTGGCTCTACCACTGCTGGCTATTTCAACAAAAAGCAGGCAGCTTTAAAAATGAGCAGTAGGCACGGAAATGGTGGGATAAGTGGCAGTGAGCCAGCTACAGAAAAGATATAATTTCTGACCCAGGAGTCAGGCAATGAGTTTGACCTGTACGGGAATGTGGTTTTCTCCAGTCTTTTTTTTCCTATTATTTTCTTAGGGATCTTTACCTCTAGGAAAAAAGTGAGGGTAATGCAAATAAAATTGAAATCTGAAATGCAGGTGGGTGTGGACAGGGCCGTAGATGCAGAGTGGTGAAATTAGCTTCTGTGAAACCAAGAAAACTGCTTTCCTTGTAACCTTGTGGATCAGTAATCTTCCATTCCTAATCCTGTCTGGAAGACACACTATCTGCTGCAGACTCTTCTTCCTCAGCAAGTTCTTTGCTACTATCAATAGCTGCTGGACTCAGCGGGTGAAAGCTGACACACTCTGGAAGTTGATACACCTACATCTGTCTCATTTTTCTTGTAGCACTGTGCTAAAACCCTCTGGATTTCTGTGGGGAATCTGCATGCTATTTATTGTACTTAAAACTGTAGTGGAAAACCAAACAAAAGCTAAAAAATTCTAAGAAGAAGCTCAGAAAAAGCTGATAGAGACTGAGGGTAGTCTCTTTAATGGGTCAGGAAAATAAAAGGACTGATTTGTTTTCCAGGAGAGGGGCTGAGATTTTAGATAGAGGCAAGTGGTTCTCTTTGTGGCTCTTGACTGTCCTCAGACAACAAATTTTTCAGTGCCACAAAATAAATTGTTTTAATTTCCTAAAGACGATTTCAAGTTCTCTTGTGGCAGGCAATACTATTAACTTCTTCCCTGAGGAAAATGTTCTTAACCCTGCAGGCCTATCACCAATACAGAGCTTTACTCAGTCAGCTACAAAAGCTTTCAGTTAAGCAGAAAGTACTGTACAGTCAGTAAGTGGAAGGAAAAATAGAAAGCTGAGTTTTGAAAGCAGGAAGAGACAAGTAAATGTTCTCACGAAACAGGAGTGAAATGGAGAGCCAATTGTCTAGAGTTGTACTTTGGGCATCCTCACCTCCAAGGATAATGGAGGGAAGCAAAAGGCTTTTGGCACTCCAGGGAGAGATCACATCACATCTTACACGGCACATTTCCTATGATTTGTGTTGTGATAGGATCTAGAGCAGGGATAGATTTCTTCTGGTGTGTGGTGCCACAGGCTGGTACATTTTACATGGTGTAAGGTTGGGTCAGCCCAGAGCTGAGAGCTGGGGGACACAAACTCTTGTGAAAGACAGAGGTTCTCTCCTCAAGGTCCAAGTTCAGCAGCAGTTTGACCTGGCTGCTCAACAGAGGCTTGCTTCTTTAAGGGGCAGAATTTCTTTGTTGCTGATGAGCTCCTTCCAACAGGCTTAGGTTCTGAAAGACAGCCTTGAATGCCACCTGGAAATGGTAATAGTTTGCTGGTTGCCATAAAACATCAGGCAAACTGCCACAGGGAAAATTGGGCATCTAATCCACAGTGGACAACACTGCCTGGGGCATCAGTGCCCTCAACACTGTGATAAACTCACATGTCATTCAAAATGGACACTGGAAAACCAGGCAGTAAGAAGCAAAGGCCCAGAAATACTAAGTAAGCAGGTGCCCAGCTGCCAAGGAATTTAAAGCTGTGCAAGACTTGGCAAAGATTCTAAAAGTGCCTCACTCTCATGTCAAAAGCAGAACCCAGTATTCAAGCCCTAAATTGGAGCATTAAGTCCAGCTCCATGTATTGCTAATACACGCTCCTTTGTGGAATAGGCAGAGATTTCTCTTGAGATGAACTTTTAAACCAATCTTTTGGCGCAGCTTTCCACAGGCTCCGTATTTTTTGTGAAAATATTAAGTAAAATAAAACAAAAGTCAAGTTTCTTACCAACTGTCGTGTTTCAGAAATTATTATAATAGGACACTGAATGGTTCCTAAAACGTACTTTTCTCCTACCTGAAAGCAAAAGCTAATAGCAGATAATAAGAGCCCAATATGTCTTATTGTTATCTGTCTCAGTAAAAGGTGTTCCATTTGCCCTCCAATCACTTTTTAAGTCAAACCTTAGAGAAAATTGCACATATGTGGATTCATTGAAAAAGGCTGTAATGTTTTGCTAATTGTGTCACATATAACACAGCAGGCCAATTTTTTGAAAGGAATAACAGGTGAATAATTACTCTGAAGTCTGCTAAATAAACGTAATCCCTAAATCTTAGTATCTTGCACAGGGGTTAAGCCTCTTTCTGGGCCACACTCTCATCTGTACTACTGACTAGCATAAAAGAAACAAATGTATTCTTCTTTTCTTGCTATGCACTTTATTTTCAGGGAGACCAACTTCCTACCAGTACTGAACAACGTTTTATACAACAAAAAACTTATTTTTCATGCTATGGATTGTTGAAAATGTACATACCCCTTGTGCATGCTAAAGATCTAGAAAATCAGAAATGCAAATCTACGATTCAATGCCATTTGTGTTTTAGAACACGAGCAAGGAACACCTGAGGTGATACCCATGGTAAAGTCAAGTTTAGAAGGGCAGAAGATTGGAATGCTGGTCCAGAACTGCCTGACTTTTTGCCTTTGTGTCTGTGAGTGGAGTTAGGACACTGCAGAAGCAGCGCCATGCAGCACTGGACTTAGTTAAGCAGTCTCTGCCAGCAGAGTCCAACTCATGGCAGTCTGGCCCTGCCTTTACTCTTCAATAAATCCATGGCTTCCCTTAAGCAAGCCAGACAACCACCTTTCTGCTACCATGTTGGCTTTGGTGGAACTTTCCTCAGTACTCTTGTCCTCACAAAAGGTAGTTCTACTCTTTGCTTCTCCTACTTTGTTTCCTGGTTCCTTGCATTGCTAAGTTACTGGGGTGCATCCTGGCTGCAGGGAAAGGCAGTGACGTCCCACTTCATTTGCTGGCCAAAAGCTGCTTGAGCAGCTCTTGCTGACACCAGTGCTAAAATCGCACATCTGCTCTGCCACCCAGCTGAGCGGACAGTCTTTGGGAAATAAACAGCCTGTGAAGTGCTATCAAGTTTGCATTTCTGTCTCTTCTCAGCTGTTTCCTTCCTACCCACCCCCCCACCTTCGCTCCCCTTCCCATCTTGCTTCTGGCTCTATCCACAAGCCTAAATCCAAGAAGGATCAGAGCAGTATTAAAGTTTCTTAGTTTCCCTTAAAATTGCATTATCAGTCTGCCGAAGGGGATGTAGTAAAACACCAAGGGACTGAAGAATATGTGGTGGTGAGTTTAAGTGGGGAACCAGGGGATTAGCAGTGAATAGGAACAAAGGAGTTTGAAAAGGAGAAAAATGCTGGGAATGAGCTTCAGGGGAAAGAAATCAGCCAGAGGAGTGCTGTGTTGTGAAGGAAGGTGCCATTAGCCAGAGGATATAAACTTAGGAAAAAATGTTTGAAAATAAAGAAGATCAAAGAGATTTGATAGGAAATAGAAATATGGTAAAAGGAAACCTATAGTAGTAACAGGAATAATTATATGAATAGTTCAAATAAGCAGAAGAAAACAAAGACACAGAAGTGAAAAAGATCACACAGGTAATAAATATTTAGTATAGCTATACAGTGAAGCAGACGGTTTATATGTGGATACATCACAGGGAATGCAGGGGAAGAAGAATGATGTTACAAAAGAGGAAGGAAAAAAAAGGAACAGTTAAAGCATTTATATTTACAGGAGGTACCCTACAAGACTTGATTTTACACACTCTATTACGCATTTAAATAGCCTTTGACACTGGAAAAAGAAAGGCAACAGTGATTTGTAGGTCTTCTAAATAAAATTCAACATATAGTAAATGCTGAAATACTGCAGTGAAGATTCATGTTAGAAAATAATTTTCAAATGTAAGGAGCAAATGCTGAGCAGGACTTTCCCTTCTGAGTCGGCTTCTGCACAGGGTATTTAGAAAGAAGCATAGATGGCTTTAAAACTAATTTTTATGTCTCTTTTGACATTTAATTGAAGCAATTTCTTATGTAAAAGTTTGATTTCTCCATCATACAATCCTTATTAAAGTTTGAGCAGAGCAACTTGAAATGTCAGGATAATAAACCATGAAAAATAGAAATAAATATGCAGCATCTCAGGTTTTATTACAGACTTACATGACTGTATGCATTGGAAAAAGTAGTATGAATAGCCGTTGAGAGAAGAATGTGGAGGCTGATAATCAGATCTGGAGTAGCTAGCTGATCTGAAAGTGAGATAAATGTCTAAGCACTACTAGAAAGCATTAACCAAAAACTTACTGTGTTCTGAACGTTTCACTGATGAGTTTAAGTAGGTTGTATGTGAACAGAGATGCTCCAGCTGACTGGAGAGAGTTTCACAGTGTGTGAGGGAGTAGGTGAGTACAGGGAGTATGGAGAGTACAGCTTCTCAAGAAAAGGGGTGTTTGCTAGTTGCAACCAGTTAGAGACCACTAAGGTTTTAGTCTTTAAGTTCATTAAAGAAGAGAAGAAAAGAAATTGCTGTTCTCAATGTTATCTAACTAAAACTTCTATAAACTTAACCATGCACTTGAAACCATGTGAGAAATTAAGTGTTATTTCCTTGCTAGGATTCTACCTCATGTAATTTAGATGATGGTGGTTAATTTTGACTTAAAATTAGTACTAAAAGTGGATAAGAAAAAAAGGTTGAAAAAATGTTATCTTTTAAATTACATACCCAAATTACCCATAGTATGCTGATACCTTTCTCATCCCAGCTCTTGTAATCAAAAACCTCACCCTGTATTTCCCAGAGGTGTTCCCCTTACCTGTTGAAATTCTACTCCACTTTCCACATGGCTCCAAGCACAATTTAAACCTATTTGGTTCCAGAGCCACTGGATCTTCTCCCATTCCATGTATACCTATGCTATGACAGTTTCTTGGAAACAGATACATGGCATCTTGGGTTGGAGGCAATGTATTGTAGAAAAGATGGAGCTTCCTACCTTGCTTTCACCTCCCAGGATGCTTGTTTTAATCACTGTGGCCTTTCTAAGCCCTTCAAAAATAAAAGAGGGAAAGTACCCTCTCCTGAAAAGGCAATGTAATTAAGCTTATAACCAGAAAACTCATTTGCAATTAGTAAAATTCAGTGTAAATATGTAATTAAGAAAATAGGGCTAAGCTTATAAGTTTCTCGCCTGCTTGACTTTTGGTAGTACATACAGGTTGGTCCAAATCACACAGAGTCACATTGAATTAGAAGTATTAGAAGAAGCTATCAGCTTAAGATTAGGCATCTGGCTGCAAGCTCGTATATGGAGATCAGGCAATTCAGATTAGAAAGCAATTAGCTCATCCTAAAATATCTGCTTTTATCTGCTTACTGAATAACTCTCTCCACTCTGTTTGTGCTGACCAGGACCTTGTAGCTCTCTGGTGCCATGTGGGATGCATTTCATGTCACGCCACAGAAATCTGCAGTGCTACCTGCCATCCCCACCTCCCTCAGGCATTGTAGATGCCACCAATCATCTATGCCTAGTCAGCAACTGAACTGAGGAATTGAGGCACTGCACAGTTAAATCTGTGTCATTGCAACCTGAGTCTGCACTTTAGTCAGTAATGGGACCCATCTCTGTTTATCAGTGCATCACCACTGCAGAAGCAGCTGTCCAGTGCATTCAGTGATTTCCGGTTATATTTTGTGTTCACAGAAGTAAATTCGGTGTATTTATCAAGGACAGTCTTCCCCTGGATCAGAAGGCATTAATTTCATAGCAAAAGAGAACAAATAGCAAAAACAATTAGAATTCTCCCAGGAGGAGATGTGAGGATTTAAAGTAACAGAGAGTGTAGCAGAAGAACAAATGGGTGTTAATTGGCTGATTTTAATATTAGCTTGAAAACTAGAAGCTTTGTTATTGCAAAGTCAGAAGGGCCTGGAAAAACCTAATTGAAATGCTGGGAACATAGTAAGATTTAAGGTGGGCCTTGATGTATTTAGGGAAGACATTCTCTGGGATCAGCAATCCTATATCCAGAGTCTACACCACCTCCTTGAAAGCTTGCTTGCGGGCATTTCCTTGCAGGTACACTAGCAACAAGCTTGCCGTCAGATATGAAGATGTTAAAGAACAAACCAAAGAGCAAACCATACAGGCAATTCCCATTGTCCCCAAACAGTTGTTATTTATCCCAGCTGATTCCAGGGCTACAGTGAAGTGGGTGAACAGTTGAGGTAGATCAGACAGCTGGCAAGCTGGGTAAAGAAGACACGTGTTAAAGCTTGAGGTGTGAAAGCTACTACAAAAATAAAAGAAAAGAGGCTTTTTTTGTGGGTAATGTTTAATGTAGATGACAGGATTGGCAGTGTGTCACAATAGAAGGTTGTCATTATCACTCTACATTTTGTTTACCTAGTAAAATAATTAGTCTACTATGACCCAAATGGGTAAAAATGATGTGGTTATAATAAAAAACTGATTAACATTTTCAGTGCAAAATACAACAAAGTTTGTTGAATTTTACATGAAATTTCTTTTGGTAAAATCAGCTGAGTCATGGGTCTGAGTCTGTATCAAAATTAACTCATATGGCAACAGCCATGTCTCAAGAAACTGTGAAATGATACGGGTCAATATGACAATTAGTTCACTCAATGAAATAAATCACACGGAGTAGGATATGTGAAAAGAAAGAAGACAGTGCAATAACATCTCCTTCTTCCATCCAGAGACAAAAAAACAAACACAAGGAGGTTAATCTTTCTAAATCTCAATTTCAGCTCTTCACATGCTCACGATTAAATGACTACGGTACAAGCTGCCCATAGTCATTTACAATGCTTAAACTCCTCCCGTGTTTCATCCATTTTATACAGCCATTCAAATGTGTGGTATCATTACCTAATAAAGGTGATGTGGAAGCATACTTGTGTATTTATCCTATTTCCCTGGCAGTCTCTTTTCTTTATACCCACTATTTACTTTGGGTATTTGTTTACGAGTTTGTAGAGGTATTAAAATATATTTTTCCTTCCATAAATAAGGGAGACACAAGAAAAAAGAAACCCAATGGCTAAAATTTTTTAAATTGTTGTTTTGCATTAAAGGATGAAATAATTGAAGCAGCCGTTCTGCCTAGGTGGAAATGGTTAAAAATAAGTTGTTGCATGATAATAATTAGTAACGTACAGAATAAAAACAGCATCGATAATTAACATTCAATTAGCATTTATCTTTCAGTTTAATCTCTGCTAAGGCTCTTCAGTTTATATGTCACTGGCTTATTACAAGAAACATCAAACTTTTTTTCTAGGATGACTAAAACCCTTGATGAGCTGATTATTGGTATGCTGAAGTCATTATCATTTAATACTATCTCATTTTCTTCCTGTTCTCCTCTACCTGAGGCAAACTGATAAACAAGTAAAAGGAAGTCCCTTATTACACAGTCTTTCATTAAACTGTGAAATTTTTTGCTATGGAAATTGTGGAAATTATAGTTTTGCCTGAATTGAGAAAGACATAACCTCATAACCGTAGGGTTATTAAGCACAATGGATTGTGACATCTAATCAAATGACACCTGAGCCAATCATCTTAATACCTTTCACAACTGATGGAGAGAAATAGGCCTGTGAGGGCTCAATCAATCTCATCCTAAAATAAATGTCTGAAATAGGTCAGGAGAACCTCAGGTAGAGAACTCTGGGGAGAGGCAAGGTTGATCTTACCCTGCAGAGCACTCACAAGGAGCCCTCACAGTGTGGGTCAGTGCAAAATGGATGAGCACACTGGTGAAACATCACCATATTCCTGTATCCTTTCACGTTCCTTTCTCAGCATTCGTTTTTTGGACACTCTTGGGTGCAGGATAATGGAACACATTGATCTGTCTCTGGACAGAAACAGCCACTGCACTGTCCCTTACAGTCTGCACACCGAGGAATGCCAATGTTTGGCTCTAGAGATGTGCAAATATAACAGGCATACCATAGGAGTGGCTGCAGTGCCTGTACTCTGGGTGATACCCACCTCTTGCTGAGACTGGCACTGGTACCTAGGGGAGCACCTTCCCAGGGATTCTTGCAGTGGAGGGATAGGATCCTGTAAGAGTTGTCCTTTTCGTGGTACTCCTGGCTCCCTCTGCTCCCAAACAGTTTGTACCTCAGGGCTTTTTGCACTTTGAAATACATGTCATACTGCTGGTAGTGTAAAGAAGGCTGGCTAGTTTTAGGCAATAAGTTATCTAGTCTGAGATAAAATGAAAGGCTAGTAGTTAAAGCAGTAACTACTTTAAGTAGTTACTTAAACTACTTTAAGTAGTTACTTACTTTAAGTAAGTAAGTAACTACTGCAGAATTGATTCTGTTTCCTGCCTCCCTACTCCTGAATTTTCCACCACAGGCATGTCTGCTGGTTTTAACCCAGAATCTTAGATCCTTTTTCATTGAAATTTTTCTACACAAGTTCGTGGCTAAAATTGCCATCCAAAATCTAGTAGTTAAAGCAGGAACTACTACTGAAAAGAAACCCAATAAAACAGATAAGCAAGCAAACTGAGCAACAAAATTCCAGGAGCTCTCACACATGTGGATTCTCCTGTGGCTTGTTTTGAGTTTGACCCTTTGATTGGTTTTGCTGGAGACCTTCTTTAAAGTAGAAACACTAATTCAGTTTTGTATAAGGCACTAGCAACATTTGGAAAGCCCTGGGAAATCACTCCACATGGCACATCTTGTGCCACTTCACACAGGACACAGCTTCACTGTGAAATCAGTGAATTGATCTCCACACGTCTTCCATAAGAAATCTTATTCTCTTTCCCCACAATGACTGCCCATTCACTGTTCTGTGCTCACATAGAGAAGCTGTGGATTTTCAGCTTGACTACTTTTAATAGCTCCACAGTAGCAGGATCTGGCCTGACAAAGTGAAAATAAATTTTAAATATTTAACTCACTTGTGTTATAATCTCTGTGAATGACATTAAAAGTAAGTAGATTTGTCATTATTGGAGTAAAATTTCTCATTCTCTTTCTTAAAACACTAGAACTCTCCCATATAACCAGAGGACATTTTGAAATGTCTCCTACTGTTTTGTTTAGGGTATGCTTCCTGTGTCCGAAAAAAAATAATAAGGAGAAAAGGAGTGGGCACACTTCCTCTGATGCTGCAGGAGGAGCAGGACATGAATCATCTCTTGAGAGTTATTTTTTCCCAAAGTCCTAATGTTCTGTGCATTTCCAACTGTCTTTTTCTCCCTATTTGCCAGGTGGAAAGAAAAATCCTTGTCTATACTCAGCTGTTACTTGAGAAAGTATAATTTATAATATATTTTTTCATAAATTCTTTTCTGCAGAAATAGTTGGGATCTTCTCTACCCTCCATTTTTATTGCTGGAGGGTTATTTCGAAAAATAACTAGCTTTCATCTCCTTTTCCCTTGTATCAGTATTTCTAATTACTGTAAAATACTCTAAAGTTATCTTGTTCATTATTAAAATCATGCAACCATCTGAAGTTTAAAATATCAAATCTATATATGCCATTTATTATGGCAGATTTTATTGTCATTTTTAGAGATGAAGAGAAATCAATTTATGTTGTCTGATATTCAGATCTTCACTTGCTGTTCTCAAAAACTTGGAAGATGAATATAATGAAGGTATAAATAGTAGTAATAAATAACAGTGAGCAAGTTAATTTTAGTCTCAAAATTATATCAAATCTCTAGTTAATTATACGGAGAAAATGCAATAATGGCTATGAGCAAAACTTACTATTTTTATTTATGGATAGGTAACATAAAAACATTAAAAAAGATGCTCTGCATTCCAGTATCTATTTTTATTTTTTCCCTAAAATTTTAAATGCAGGCTAGGAATTACTTGGTGCTTTATGACAGTTCTATAAAATTAAATATCTAATGTGATAGGTAAGAAAGATAAATGGATGGATAGGTATGCATGCTATACATAGAGAATATATTGGTGCGTAAAAATAAAATAATAGGTTAAGTACAAAAATCTTTATGTTCTATAATTGTGTTTTTATGCATTTCAGTTACATCTTTTGAATTCTTTCAAAAGCTAGAAATGTCTCCAACACCTTTCTGCACAAGGCTGAGAATACCCCCAATCTAGTTTCACTTGCTGATGTAAATCAAGCTTTTCAAATTACATGTTACTTTAGACAAATTCTTGGGCTTGTCTACTTTCCCTGTTTACCAAGGACACCTTCTGCATTTTGCCCTTCTTTGTCTCGTAAGTATGAATCACAGAAATAATTTTCTGCACTCAGAGTGATGAGATTTTGAAACATATGGCACATGGTGGCTTTGGTCCCTTCCCCACCCTCAGACAAGAGGTAAGATGCGTGTGCGTGTGGTGCCAGGCAAGGACCCTGCTGCAGAAACTTGCTTTAACTGCAGAGTGGGAGGGAATCTCCAGCTCCTTGCTGAACATACAAGATCTAGGTAATGCATCCACTCCTTCCCCTTCTATATTTCCTACAACACTGCTAATATCAGGGGCCAAAAACAGTCTACCAGAAACTAACTTTGTCTTCAAGTTGTAACATTGATTCTGTGCCTTCGTCTTTGCAAGTTTTCCTATCCGAGGAAAAACGTTAAAAGGAGCTTTAACTGCTTTGAGGAACAGTTGAAAGTGATAAAAAATATACACATATAGTAGTTCTGCTGTAAATTAGAATAGTATGTAATTAAGATATTGCTATATATTATATTCCTGCCGTCCCCAATGATTTGAGAGGGAAGGTCACAATGCGTGAGTCTCTGGACATGGCCTCACTTGGGCCAGACTGAGAGCAGCTTTCCTTATGCAAAAGGCTAAATCAGCACTTTTCCTCTTTTGGCACATCCAGAAGTGTACAAAGGTACAGCCTAAACTCTTATCTTTGTGTAAGAGAACAGTCCTGAAAATAAACTCAAAGTCAGCAAGTTCCAAATCCTCTCTGTATTTATAGATAGCTGCTGTCATGCTACTTCTGTTTGACTCCAGCCTGCAGGTAGAGATCTCACCTTCACCTGGAGGCTGCAGGAGCTGTCCTCTAGAATGGGGCCCTGTGATGCCCCTTGCTGTAAAAGCAACCAGTGACCTCAGATTCAGAGGTGAAATTTGACATGGTTTATTAAGCAGGGAGCATGATATTTTCTAGATGTCTTGTCGGGATCCTGATGTTCAGCTATTTAAACTGTTCCTATTTGCTCACTGAAGATATTTTTTATTCTGGCAAACCAGCTGCCCAGCTCTGCCCCAAACACCTCTAAGGTAAAGGCTACTGAGTAGACGGGGGATTTCCTTCTAATTCTGCCTTTCCCCAGGTAATCAGTATTGAGCATAAAAAATACGAAAGTTATCCTTCTTCTGCTCTTGATGCTGTCCTGGCTCCTGCCAAGAGGGAAGAGAAAATCTTCTAACAAGTACAAATAATTTCCTGCACTGCTAGAAGCAGAGTAGTACAAAACCACGGAGTATTGAGTATTCTGAATAGTAAAGAAAGAGTAGGTATCTCAAACTACTTCTCTCCAGTTTCTCACTGAAATTCTTAATGAATGGCTAGCTTTCTTCTGAGTTCCAGCTGTTCCACTGAGCCTTATGAAGATATGACAACACCACTTGATATTTTATATTCATGTAACCATTAAATGGCTCCCTTTCCCTCTCAGACTGAGAAATCCACTTCTTCTGTTCAAAATATGGAACATCTGTCTGAAAAGGTGCCATACTTGCTGTCACAAAAGATGCCTCAGATCTGATTGCAAGGGCACTTGTGTATGAATAAAATCACTCAAGTACAAAAGTATTAACCAAATTCTTGTGTACCATTTAAATGACTGATTGAGGGTGATGATTGATGATTGCTGTGCATTAATGCCTGAAGCTCTATCAGGCATAAAAGCAGTATTCTGTCTGGAAGATAAGGTACAGGTTTTGCAGTCTATAGGCCAGATCCAGTGAGAGCATGTGAGGTCTTTTCGCTGTCTTTAGCTTATATTTTGTCCTGGGACTGAAATGGAATCTGTTTGCTTTACACTACCCCCAGCCTGAGGGTGGGTGTGATTCCCAGCAAGCAGAGCAGTGTGTCCCACAACCATTTCCCCACCTGACAAGCTGCCTTTGTTCTCCTGTACACTTTGTCCTGAGGGCCATCTGGAGGATGAAACATGTCTGTGGTTGTAGTAATGGGCTGGTATGAAACCAATTAAATAACAACAGCCTCAGAAAACACCTGCTCTTAGATAACCCATCAAGCCGATTTCTTCTTCTCAGGCATTAAAAATATATTTGGCATTGGTAAGATAATTTAACTGTATTTATTAAACTTGTCTGTACTGTTAACCTGCAAACTGAAGAGAGGCTTGGGTGATTTCCACCTTCCAAATTAGTCTGGGGGCTGTTACAGCAATGTAGATGGAATCCTTTTTATTTTATTCTGGGTGCACTCTTAACACTAAAGGGAAAAGATCCTGGGAGGATTGAAATAAATGGCTGGTATTTATCACTTTGTGGTGGGCTGACCATGGTTGCATGCCAGGTGTCCACCAAAGCCCCTTTATCAGTCTTTTCCTCTGACAGACAGACAGGGGAGAGAAAATGATGAAAGACTCGTGGGTCAAGATAAGGACAGGGAGAAATCACTCACCAATTACCATCATAGGTAAACCAGACAACTTGGGGGAAAATATTTTAATCTATACCAACCAAAGCAGAGTAGCATAATGAGAAATAAACACAAATCTTAAAACACCTTCCCCTCACTCTCTTCTTCCCAGGCTCAACTTCACTCATGATTTTCTCTGTGTATTCCCCGACAGAGGCACACAGGGACAGGGAGTGGTCAGTTCAAAACACATTGTCTCTGCCTTTCCTTCTGCCTCAGGGGAAGGACTTCTCACACTTTTGCTCTGCTCCAGAGTGGGGTTCCTCCCACTGGAGATAGTCCTTCAGGAACTTCTCCACCATGAGTCTCACCATAATCTGCACCATGGGCTGCAGGGAACTCTCTGCTCCAATGCCTGGGGTACCTCCTCACCCTCCTTCTGCACTTACCCTGGCATCTGCAGAATTGATTCTGTATCCTGCCTCCCTACTCCTGAATTTTCCACCACAGGCATGTCTGCTGGTTTTAAGCTAGAATCTTAGATCCTTTTTTATTGAAATTGTTCTGCACAAGTTCGTGGCTAAAATTGTCATCCAAAGGAACTATCACGATTTTTTAGTCTTGATGGATACAAATAGTAAACCAGCAGTCTTTAATCTATAAAGATACTTCATGTAGAAATTCTGTTTTCTCTAGTGCAGTGAACTGCATTAGTATGATGTAAAACATGAAGAGTCTTCTTCCTTAAAATGAATCTGTAGGCTACAGAGCTGTTTTCCCCATGTATTTGAATTAAGTTATCCCTCTAATCACTCTATATCTCTGTGAAGTCCCTTGACTGGGTCTTTTATTTCCCTTATAAAGGCTAAAAATGCCATGTTCCTTAATTTAGTGGGTTCTCTGAAAAAATGTGGTTTGAATTGATGAGATGTTGCAAAGCTGCTTAGTTCAAAACACAGACTAGATGGAAACCTCTTATGGTAAATGTAGTAACAAATTCTTTTAGTGAAATAAATGTTTCCCTTTGGAAAACTCCGTTAAATTCTAATGACTACTGCCTACTGCTCTGCCTGCATGGCAGTATATTCAAATAGAAGGGAAAAATCTAGATATTTGATGATGAATTACTGAGTAAGCCCTTTATAAGGGAATCATTTCATTCTCTTTATCAATGATTAAGTACTTGAGCTATTTTATGTATATTTTACAGTGTTAGTGAAACTTTACCTTATTAAACTGAAGGTGCTGTTAAGAGCTAATTCACCTGATCCAGATAAAGATTTGGAAAAAGACTGAAAAAAAATGTGATACACGTTTGCTAAATGCTCACCTCCTGCTTCAGGCTTCTCTCTGTTGCTTATTGTGGCTGGCTAAACAAAACAATTCCCTTAGAAGAAAAACAGAAGAAAAAAGATTTTTTCTTTTCTACAAAATCCATGGAAGAATGAATGACTGGACCAATCCCACAAGATATAAATGGCTACTCACTCCATTGGGATGTAAAAACCTGGGATCAGGCACTTGCCTTCTCTTGTTCAGCCTCTTCTGTTGCAACTGCCTCATTTCCACTGAGTTTGCTGGGTGCCACAGTCAGGGAGAGTCAGAGTGGGGACAGCATTTGGGAGGATATTTTTTTCTCTCTAAACCTCACTCTGGACATGCAAACACTTTGGTGTGTCACTTCTTACAATAGAAATGACAAATGATGATCACCTTTTGCTCTGCTTTATCATTTGGCTCTTATCTCTGCTCCCAACATTTTCTTGTGCTTTCCTGGCTCCTCATTTTTTTTGCAAACTGGTATTTAGCATAATTCTGCCCTGATCTTCTCTAGCTGTTTCTGTAGAAGTTGCTCATCTGGTGTTCATTGATACTAAGACTGTCTAAGTAAAGGGGGCAGGTATTATCCAATGCTTTGAGAGCAAGCTATTTAAATTTCCTGACATTCTTTTGATGTCTATAATCTTTCTGTCAGAATGCAAACTAGGTAATCAGGTGTCCTTTACCATGCTTGAAATTCTTGAATTTTGTCACAAAATTAAGCTCTAAAATCTCATCTACATTTGGTGAAAACTGCTCATGTTCTTGTAAATCGCTTGGAAATGCATCAAACTCAGGACTTGGCACACCAGTCTCTCTAAATCCTGTAGGTAACCTTGCTCTGCAAAAAATGAAACAAAATAAACACTTGGTGTGTTAATGAACAAAGAAAGATAGGAAATTTAGAATTAGGTAAGCACTGTAAAAGGAATGGAGTGATCTGAAATTTATTTGGATCCAGGGTTTTAATGTAGGTTTATGTAATCATAATAGTAACAAAATAATAATAATAATTGCACTGTATCATGTCATTAAAGTGGATCATTTTAATGATGTATTGAGTTGTAGCAGGTAATTAATGGCTTGTTAGTACTTTGTTATTTAGAAGATATTAATGTTATAATTCACACTTTAAAATAATTTGAAGATGAAATCGATGAAAAAGCAAGTATGCATTTTTATCCCTTTGGATTATTACATAATTTAGAAGAAAGTGGCACATGAAGAGAATAATCATAACATATTGTTTTAAAGACAGGCACTTATAAACAAATAGAGAAGTTCATTCTGAAGACCCTTCTGATGAAATAAACCCAGATGTCTGAGGCTTTAATGGGAGATGTTTATATTCTGCAGGCATTGATACTGTTAACTTCAATAGTGGGAAATCTCTTGAAAGACAAGTGGCTGTCAAACCCTGCTGTGAATCCCACAGTGACTTTTCTCAGAAAATTGTTTACTGTTAGTGGAATCCAAAACACAGAGATTTTCATGAAGACTGACAGATGCTATCATTTTTTGGTCACCGCTAAAACAGCAAGACCAATTCATTTCAGTAAAGAGAGTCAGGGGAGACATTTCCTTAGGAAATTAAAATCTCCCCATAGAGGAGCAAGTTCACATACAGAGGTATGGCTGGAGGCTGCTGTAAAACCCATGGCTGTTGTGTTGGTATTTAAATTATTTATGAGAATGGAAATGTTAACTTTTTATGTAAATAAAGAAGATGAGAAGTACTAACAAAGTAAATGATGTTAATACTCCTGCTCTTCACCCGTTACTTTTACTCTCAATGACTTTGTCAGAGTCTTTTGAATCAATGGGAATTTTGCCAATAACATTAGCACAGGTTGGATCAGATCTATAGAGCTTTATAGTATATTACACAGAATATGAATTACGAAAAACCTATTGAAAGAGTTTTACTGTTTCTTTAGGAAAAAATGAAAGCTTTCTTTAGGAAAAAATGAAACCCAAACCTTTTGAAATTGTGCACATCTCTGTCTGAGGTTCAGTGGCAGGTAGGGACGCTAAAATACATGATTTATGTTCACAGTTAGATACTTAGTCATTTAAATAAATGGATCTGTGCACACAGTTTACCAGAACTTTAAAACAGGCATGTATGATTTTGGCAGCTCTAAAGTGAACTGCAAACCAGGATGTAATCCTTCCTTATTATGGCCTTTGCAGCATGTGATTTACTCATTTACAGAGGAGTTGTAATAGGTAATTAATATCGTTAGGCCTGGAGGTACAATGAAGCTCCTTCAAATTGGTGGACATAACATTTTAGTCCTCTCAGGCTGAATCAAAGAGTGAATAACTGATCCTCTTGAAGTAACTGAAACAACACAACAGTGTCTTAAACCATGAATCTGCTCAGGAGCCCTGACTTCTGCCATCTCTGCTGTGGTGTGGCTGCAAGTAAGGCAAAGTGCTGGTTTTAAATTGCTGCTGTCTGTGAGCATGGTGTAAGCAAGGACACATGCATGAAAACCAGAGGCTTCAACCACATCCAGAGGATGGTTTTTGGTATGAATCTGAGAAGAAAAAGGTAATTAAGAGAGACATTAGTTTGGATGCTGATGGAAATTGGGTTTGCATTCATGAGTAAAAAATATTTCTCTATTGTTTTCATTTTGCTTCCCCCCCACCCCAAGAAAAGCCTGATGTGAAGAAAATTTTAATCTTAACAGCAATGCTTCCTCTTTACAGACACATTCCATAAAACTTACACTTCATTTTTTTGGTTCTCATATGGTAAAAGACTGGTGTTAATTATGTCCTCAGAATGTGTCTGCCAAATCACCACAAAAATGAGAGGGGTCTGATTCTGGTCTTACATTGTCTGTTGTGCTTTATCCCTAGTGATGTAAATACCCAATTTAGCCTTCTACTAATAGAGGGGAATCTCTGCTATCAGGATTTACTTGCCCGGAAAAAGCCCATCAGTTCACTTGCAGATGGAGACTGGTTATTTGGTAAAGAAGAATCTCCTCCAAGGCTGACTTTTCTCTGTCAATGCCAGCTTGAGAAAGCTCAGACTTTCCTTTTGGTTACCTCAGACAATTGTTAAGAGCCTAAACTGCATCATCCTTTCGAGTGGTGCAACTGCTTGTGTGGCCATGGGGTTGGAGTTATAGAAGGAATCTAACAGACGAAAATTCCCCCATTTTTGTTTTCTTAGCAGTTTTGCTGCTTATTAGGTTCTGCTAGCACACGATTTTTAGGCTGACCTGAGCAGCTCTTCAGCAACAAGTGGCAATTAGAGCCCGTGGTGAAGCAGTGAAACCACTGACACACCTCCTGGGCTGTGCAGTTGCACCAGGAGTAGAAGGGATCCACTAAACAAAGTTTAGTTTGCACTGAGCAATGTGTTTTGGAATGTGGGTAACTTAGGAAGAGTAACTGCTTTGGAAATCGCTTCGGAAAGGATCTTATTTTTTTCAGTCTGAACGTTGTCTGTTTTGCAAAGATACAACACTGCAGTGTGGTTCATCATAGCTCACAGTTTGCAAGGCTCCTCTGACTGCTTTGAAAAGTGAAGGCAAGTAATTTTTCTCTGTGCTTGTCCATTAACCTACACATGTACCATAATACAGAGACCTTGTGTAGTAGGCTGTGCAAAATTTAGTGTCTGATTTGTGTCCTTTACCATGAAACATGTTACTGTTTCATATCGCAGCCTCAAATTCAGATAGAGTTGACCATCAATTATTCATGGAAAGGTTATCTCAGTCGCAGATGAACTTGGACTGTTGATGCAGTGAACCTCCATCTGCCTTCCTGTATTGCATCTCTGAATCTAATGTGTCACCAAACCTGACTCAGGGACATGCTATCTGCTTTTAGGAGATGCTACACTTCAGTTAGGAAGCTCAGGTACAGAGTTTATAAATCCTGGTGTAATTTTGCTTGGATGCAGGTGTGTTATTTCTTTACCTGAGCAGATACAACCACAGTGTTTTGTTCTGGAGCAGGCAGACAGAATAATCTCTGTTAGAATCACATCTTCTCTGAGGGCAAAACTTCCCCAACTTTCTTACCTTTCTTTTCTTTACTACAATAATACTTCATAACTGAATTTTCATTTTCTCAGTGTTTTTTTCATTTCTAACAATTTCACATGTCCTTGCAACCTCAGTCCCCAAGTATGAACTGCATGGATTCTTTTTTCTTGATTGGAAAATAAGGGAAGACAAGGATGTTTCTGATGTCTTGACTTTCATTTACACAGTAAGCACTAAAATATTGTCTATGAAGACCAGAACACTTTTGGAGCTCAGGTTTAGGTAGCTCCATTTATATCATTGATAGTCCTCTGCTTTATTCAATCCCTGAATGCATTTTAAAAGAGGAAGAGGGAACAAAAAATAAAACCAAATTTTATTATGTATGTTATACCCATCACTAAGCAAAGAATATTTCTACGTGTGATAGTAAAATAAGGAGTTGTCCTTTCAGGCTTAGCCCTTTTAATTACTCTGGATAAATGCTGTATATTTCATCAACACATTTGTCTAAAATCTCTTTATAAAAAGCAGATTTTATTTATTACTTTGATAAAAAAGTCCGTATCAATTAAGAAAGCAGAGACACAAAATATTTATTGGAAAAAACCAACTAGTTGTCAATTTTTTTATGGTATCTCAAAAGCCCAGGGTTATGCCCTGTGTCATCATCATTTCCTAGGTTTAATAAAATAAGGAAGTGTCAAGGAACATTTTAAGGCAGTAAATACCAAGACAGTTAGGATATAAAAGCAGTTTCATTTATTAAATAAATGATCCAAATAATTTATTCTTTAGGAAAAAAGTATTTTGAAGCCCAATTGCCTGTCTGAGTCTGAAAGAGCAGAAACTGAGGCTTTCTTTCTGTGTTTTCTTTAAAATCATTCTGCTTCCAGGAGACCAGATCTGCCCCTCTGTCTGCAGATCCATCCACTCAGCTGTGGGGTCAGGAGGGCAATGCCCCCACAGCTCAAACCAATTTTACCTGAGCTGGGAAAATGCCTTCTCTGCAAGGAAACGTGTTCCCTTACACTGCAAGGGAGAACCATGAACTGCCCATTGGTTCAAGTTTCCCATGTATGTGTGAATCACACAATCATAATCAAACCCCTCTGTCTTTAAAACCCCGGGAAATCGCTCTGTGTAATGAAAACCAGAAAGGTGATGAGAGGGTTAATGCAGACCCAGTCTGCCAGAACTGGGTGAATAATTTATTCTTTGAATTTTTCTCACTTTTCTTGCTGCAAATTGCCTGCAAACAGTTTACTCTTTTCTTTCATTTAGTATTATTCAAAATTACTTGCTGAATAATTTCTGCAGTTAATTCCTGATCTGCATTTCCTTCATGAGCCATTCAATAGCAATTCCTGCTAAACATTCAGGCTGCCTCAGCTAATTACTGTGGGATATGCAAGCCACACTGTACCATAAGCCGAGCTGAACAAGTGTTCCTCAACATACTTAAAGACTCTTCCTCCTGGATGACAAGGATCTCCTCACACATGAAGAAGTGTAATTTATTTAGATTTTGAAATAAAATCCAGACTAGAAGATTTGGAGAGAAAAAAGTAGTAAAGAGATGAAAGCTAAAATTTTCTTGTGAGCTATGATCAGATTAAATGATAAACATGAAGTATTAGTATTCAATGGACACCTCTAGGATAAAATCCATGGACCTACACTTCTCTTTCAGTCCTGTTTTCTTGTATTTTAACTGTCCTCTAACCAGTCCTGAGAATATCCTGCCCTTGAGTCTCATTTGGTATTGTTAAGTATAGGCCTTGCTATCCATAGCTAAGACTCCCTTCAGGATTTTCTCTCTTGCATGCTTTGTTGGTCTCTGTGGACAGCAGGCTCGTCCTGATGGCCACTCCCAGGTATGTCACTTGCAGGGCCTCCTGGCTTGTTTAATTTCTCAGGTTCTGTCTCAAACGTGCTAATTCCTATTTCATAGCTTCTGAGGTAATGCTCACAGTAAATCCGAACAGTCTTTTATCCTCTCCTATCTTGCTATAAATCCTTTTTCTTTTGGGATTAGCAAATTCAGACTTGCCTGGTAATACCAATTCAGAGTCTTGCTGTGAGCATTGCTCCTGTAGCCTATCCCATTTCCTCCTTCCACTGGCTCTACTTTCTGGCTCATTAAGCACGAGTAATGGTCCTTCATGGCCTGTTTCTACTCTGCCTATCATTTCTCAGTCATTTGGATGGACTGTGGTGCCAGCCTCCTTCAACAATTCTGATAAATCTTTGAAACAATGTTCTCCATCTTCTTGTGTTGTTTAATGCTGCTTTCTCCTAAACCCAGGGAGGAGTTTCCCTTTATCACCTACAAAACTCAGCCTTCAACATCCTACAAAACCATTCTTTACAGACATGTTAAGATCACTGTCAGTAATCTGAATAATTTTCCATTCTCATTCTTTCTTCTCTTACCAATACTCACTTGCTTTGTCTTATATTGAGATAGAAAACTGTGGGAGCCAGTCAACTGTTCTCTGTTCAAACAGTATTCACAGATTCCAAGCCCAGGACTGCTTGCTTGGAGTCAGAGAGGTGGGAAAAAACCAATGGTTTTACTTACACAGAAGGCAAGCTGTTATTTATTTAATTGTCAATGATTTCCGAGAAGATATTGTGAAATTTTAATTGAGACTACTTTGTCAATTAGATAAGTTCAAGAGGATTCTAGACCCCACAAAAGTAAAGTGGAAAATTGAGTGATTCAGTCAGCAGGTGACAATGCAAAAAAAATCATTTTAAAAGTGTTGACACACCTGTCTGGACTTCTCACAGTTGATTTCTGAATGAAATAGAACTAGCTTGGAAAAGGATTCAGGTCTCAAAGTAGGAGCTGATTAGCAGTCTGATCTGGTATTGAAATCCCCAGTTTCCTGTGTGTAATTGCCTTTCAAATGTTCAAATGCTGAAGGTTGAAAAGTAGCATGCTGTGCTCATAGAGATCAGTGTTTGCAATGAATATACAGATTCTCAAATTTTAACATGGTTTATTGCCATTTCACCCACATACAAAATTCATAATGAGAGCAAGACATAGGTTATTAAGTGTGACAGAACAATGTATATATTAATATTAATGAGACTATATTTGCCTTGACCTCTCAGCCTTACAGCATTAATTGTATTTCAGATTCTTTAGTTTTCATATATATATGTATATAAGAAAGCTATGGGTGGGCACACTTTTACCACTCTTTAGATATTTATAGTCAAAATATCCATAGCTAATTGAGAGAAATAGGAATTTTGTGCAATTATCATAAATTACTGATTTTAAACTTTTGAATAAAGTGACTCATGTTTAGTCTTCAGTGAGTGCAGAGGGAATGCAGACATTTACCTCTAAAGAAAATTCCCCCTCTATCCTGCCTCTGATTACAATTTTGCCAAGTTTTGCAAAGTTTAATCTATTTCCTTTCATGAGCTTCCATGTTTTTAAGCATTCTCTATTTGTTACAGTGCCCTAAGTATACAGCTACCAAATATCTGCAATAAAAGTGTCCATTTTACAGGATGAACAAAATTCTTGTCTTCTCTTGAAGGGGCGCAAGGTGACCATCTTTTAGCCTATAAAATTCAGGGTTTTTTCCTCAAGAATCTCTGGTTGCACCTTGATTTTGTGCATTTTTTGCTTCTGTGGAAAGCCCGGACTGACATTCATCACCTCCTGTGGAGAGGATGTTATTGCTATGATTTGAAAAAACAAATGTTTTGCCTTCAGTGGCTCAAACACCGTATACACAGCAGTCCAAAGACAGAATGTGCCAAGCTAGAGTCTGTTATGAATTTATATAGTCACCTAAGTCTGTTTATCTGCAGGATCATCAATTTAATCAAAAAAATTCACCTAAATCTTGGCTGTCGCTTCTAGCTTTCTAGACCATCAGATTAACTGTTAGTGTCTTTATAAATTAAAAATTAAGAAATATTAATGGTTATAAATTTAAGTGATGTTTGGAACTCATTACTTTATTTCACAGTTAATAATAACTTTTGAATAATTTTATCCCTAAACTTGCACCGTAAGCTCACTTTGCTTTGAGATCTTCTATTTTGAGCTCTGTTTTGAGACGTGAGAAATTAAGTAGCTAAGGGTCAGACACAGAATTTTGGTCTCAGTCTTCAGTCTCATTCTATATTGCCTACTGCATCTCACCTTTGAGGACCACAAAATTAGGTTCTCAAGCCAATTTGATAATAAATCAGAGTGCTTTGCTTGATTTACATTATGGATATTCCAAATTGCTAAATTACAGTGTCAGCAAGATATTTAATAATACCTAATATTGCTATAAATCTTATGTTAGTTAAAGAGAGCATTTACTTTGAAGATCTCATACTGAACCTAGTTTTATTTCAAATCACCCCTAAATTCAAATTTTTGTAATTTAGAATTTATTATTGGGTCCAGGAAAGCTGCTAATAACAAGAAAAGAACATCTCCAAGGAGGTGAGGAAACCAAAACATCACAGCAGCTGACATTTGAAGAGCAGAGGAGGATTTAGGTAACAGGTTGACGTGGACTGAAGGAAAGACCAAAGGAACTGGGGCAGGGCTGCAGCTTGAAGTCAAAGAACAGCTAAAGCAGTGTGTCAAACACAAATGAAGGAAAGCCTTAGAAGCACAAAGCATAAGCTACAATCTGAAAACAACCAACCCTTTTTCTTGCAACTGGTCCTTGGCCCTAATTCTAAGCAGTCCTGAAGAGTTCTTGTGGATGAATACTCTGAAAATATAAAATACCCCTGTATAAGAGTTTGGCTGCCAATCTGAGATTCTCCATGTAGGCAGGAGTTCATGCTGCCTTTATGTGATACTGGGTATCACACATGCCTTTCTCATGAATCTTCTTCATCTAAGAATTAAATAGAATTAACCATTTGATACCATTTAACAAAAATATGCCATGTCTTCCACTACTCCTTTTTCCTTTTTTTTTGTTTTGGTTTGTTTGTTTGTTTGTTTTGCTGTAGTCATAGATACCAGATTGCTTAAGTATTTCCAAATTATTTAGGATGGGTGACAAGGGATAACTGTACAAGAATGGTTCTTCTATGCATGTTTGAGTGATTAAACTATATCCAGTGAGCCATCAGTCCAACTCTCCTAGTCACATTTTTTCCTCTACTACTACAGCAATACTGAGTATTACCTAGGCACATCTATAGGATACCTTTTCAATAAGCTAACCATGGAAACGACTTACAGTTTTTTATGAGGTAAAAAGCCAGGCAGTGAAAGGAAATTCCCTTCAGAAATAATCTTGCCTTCTCTGCTATTTGCTACAGCCTTGCATCAAGATCTTTATCCAGTTGCTGCCTTGTTGGTTTGGTTTTTCCCTTTTCTTGGAAATGTCATTTCACCTTACAACAGGAGTTCTTATCCTAGAGACAGATTATTTATTTACATGGTGGCTAGTTATAGAAGCAAAATGTTAAGAAATGCTTTGTCTGTTTGACATGCTACTTCATTTCACCACAACATTCATCTTTTTTACCCAGAAACTTTTTCTTTTTTCAAAAATAAAGCATTAGACTTCTTAACCTCAAAATTGCATGTGGCCATCAATTGCCAGAAGGGGTCTTGAGGGAACCTGACAATTATGAATGATATAAGGAAAGAAAACATTTGAAAACTTGTTAGTGCATCACTTGAGGGTAAAAGAGGCATTGTAGAGAATATAAAAGAAGCATCCCATGTCCTAGCTTCGCCATTCTTTGGAGGAAAAGCATCTCACTGCCTTGTCAGTTTGACTACCACTGTAGTGAGATGGCTTCTCCCAGTCTGGACAGATATGGAAGTGTGAAGGTTTTCTTGTGTTACTGGAGGTGACTGATATGTTTTCTGCTCTTCAAATTATGGGTTTTTTTGTATTTCAGAAGAAATCATAGGAAATGTTCCATGGTTCTAGACTTTGTTTCCAATAATTGAAATTTTGGAGACTTGTGTATTTATTTTGACAGTACTGAGCCAAAATCATCCTTGAAGACAATGAAGCTACTGGGAAGGTTTAATTCAATTTATTTTGTTGGGAGGGGAACGGTCAGTCTTTTATATCTTAAAGTGTCATTCCCCCCTCACCATTCTCTCCTTTCTATTAATTTGTGTGGAAAATCACAGAATAAATGAAGACTTGTCTAGTTTTGGATTTATGTGCCATTTTCAGGTTGTAGATTTTAACTGTTTGACCCAGAAAAATTTGGATTGTATGTCTTTCTCCTTTTGCCGCTAGTAAGTTAGGAATAGTTCTCAGGGGTATAGAAATTTCTACAAATGATTGTGAGCCCCTTACAACCTTGCAGTGCTGAAAGCCATGGTACTGCCTAAGCAGAACGAGGTGAAATATCAGTATTGTACTCTTTCCATTGCTTACATTTATTTTTCAGGTTTCAAAGTAATTATCATAGGAATATTGTTTATTTGCTGTTTTCCAATATGTCTATAGGCCAAATGATGTAGAAATTTAGGTGCTGAACACTGATGGAAAATTTAATTATTATTTTCCTGCTTAGATAACCACAATTCTCATGGTTTGATCAGCCCTATAATATTATTGCAACATTTCATAGTAGTTTCAGTTTAATGTTTCTGTTTTATGCATCTAATTTATTTCTTTCATAATTGATATGAGACGTGCATATCTTCTGAAGTGCTGTGGGATGTGTAACATAAAAGGTTCTGTACAGGAACAACTGTTTTTCTTATTAGAGTGAACTGCAACACGACAGATTAAACATTCAATTAAACAGGAAATTTGCCCATGTAAAAAGCTCACAGAAAGGATCTTAACAATGTTCCTTTTTATGAGGTACTAAAGTTTTTGGAATCAATTATTTTGAAAGTCCATCTACTTTGCTTTCAGGTAAAATAATAACTCAGTTGTTTCAGAAAAGGGGCCAAGTATTATTTACATAAAGCTCCATTGTAAAAATCGGGGTACTATTTCTTTCCAAGGTTTAAAATACTTTGGTGAGAGAAATGAAAATACTCATAAAAGGCAACCACAGTATGTTATAAACCACCTTTATGGTTCATTATAGATTTGGTTTAATGCTGTTGGATTAACACTAAAGGTTAATGTTTGCATAAAATATGCATGATTAGTTTAATGCTCTGGAACTGTGATCAGGTTCTCTAATGTTATGAAAGGGAGTGACATGATACATGGTTAAGGCTGACACAAATAGAAGTGTGATATATTTCCAACAAAACTGGTCAAGGGTATTTTCAAAATCCTCCCTTATGTGATAACACTTCAAAGCCAATCTGTACCAATGGGAGATTTTGTGTTCAGCTCTCATAATTAAACTGTTTTCTGGCTGCAGGAATTGCATGCATTTCTAATTTGCAGTGTAGGCAAAGTGCTTGGAGAATGATACTTTCAGATTTTCTTGCATTTTTTGAGCCTTAGGTATTATGTGGAGTGTTTTTGTTTAAGCATTGATTATCTTTGTTATGCTTTATTGCCAGGAGAATGATAGTATTTCTTATGCATTGATTTGGAAAATTCCATCTAACTGGCAGATTTCACTTATTGCTTGTGTAGAAGTGTCTGCCTAAGCTCTTCACTTACCAACAAACGATTTATAAATTTATGATTTATTTTTTCTATCTTGATCATGCCTCAGAGATAATTACAGCTAGGCATTCTTTCATGCTGCCAGGGAAGAACAGTGTATTTAGCATGTGTTTGGGTAAATATCAGCCATAAATCTTTGCTAGGCCATGATCTTCTGCTGCTGTCAAGGGTCTGGAGAGCAGATAATGAGAAAAGACTATGGGCTCTTATCAGATAAGGAAACAACACACAGTAATCATCAGGACATATGGACACAGCTGCAAGGACATGTACATATAATGTATTGCTTTGTATGATTATGCATTGCTTTGTACGATTGTGCATTGCATAACTCTTGGGGCAGGTTTGTTTGGTACACCCATGGGTATGAATATTCAACAAAGTTCTAGCAAGCCTGAACTTTCATACAACCTCTGAATGAATCATGATTCATTTTAAAACCTGTACTCACAATGATGACCCAGTAGTGACTAAAAAAAATTGCGACACTCCCCCTCTCTTTTTTTCTTTTTCTTCTTTTGTTTATTTGTTTTCAGAGGTTTGTTGTTGTTGTTGTTGTTGTTTATTTAAACACAGATTATTTTAGACATCCAATTTGTACAACAGATTGTGTGGCCACAAGAAGATGTGGATGGAAAAAAGGGGCCATCCATGGGAGTAGTAGGGCAGGCAAGACCTTCAAAGGCCAGTGTCCCTGCTGTCATTTGCGTAGTATGCAACTACAGCCTTTTGTAGGGTGTGTGTCTCCTTTCATGCTTAAAAGTGAAGAGTTTGGTGTAAATGGGGCAGCAGCGTCAGGAGTAGAACTCCTTCTTCAGGGCAGTGTTTTTTTCAAACCTTTACGTGTAGGCCTAATGTGGGCATGCTTCTTTGAGCACGGCAAAAGGCTTCATCCCTCTGACATTATTGCCTGCCACAGGTCAGGATCCTGTTTCAGAGAACTGGGCTACCCAGTGAACTTACTTTTTAAGAAGGTATAGGACTGACTGTCAAGGACAGAACAGTGCCCTTCACCCAGCTTTGATCTAGGAAATAATTGCAACTTTGTTGTTGCTTCCAAGAACCAAAAAACATCTTTAGGAAGATAGCCTTGTATCACTTCACACTTGGAATTACAGCCTAGTAAATTGACATTTGGATAAGCAATAAGCCAAAATAAACAGTCTATAACTATAGACAGGTTTTTAGTGGGCACTGCCATTGGTCTTGTTTATTCATTATGTATTTGTTATGTAGCCACAGTCCCTAGAGACCAAGAAATTTAAAGACTGAATATTCATGTCTCCTTTTTACCTAGGCTTGATTCTGTAAAAGTTCAAAAGCACAAGTGCAAATTCACTGAAAATGGACCTTATGGAGGTCTTGTTTTAGTGGCTCACTCATGTTCAGAATGAGTTCTTCAACACAGAAATTTCTAATCTGTTTTGATTACCAAAATATGGAATATTGGAATCAAACATTTGTGCAACTGTTATTGACGCCTCTAAAATGCAGGCAGCTCATGGTATATGAGCAGTCATGCATTTTTGGGAGAGGAGGTAACATTCTTTTGCTAAGTGATATCAATCTTAATGTAATTAGTTTTAACAGCATGCCCTTCATTATTTTTTTCTATTTTTACCACAGTTATCTTCATTTTCTCTACATTCAGCAATATCTCTTCATCTGTTAGACTGACAAGAACTTTCTCAAAGACAAACAATGCTAATGAACCAGAGACGTGTCTCAATCAATGTCTTTCTTTCCCCATCTTGATGGGAATCATATATAGCTGCTAATTTTGTATTAGAGTCCTTTTTTTTTCGCTTCCCCCATTCTTTGCCTTGGAGGCATGGAAGAAAAGTGGTTTCAGCACTTATCAAATAGCTTTTTATCAGGCTGACTGGGGGGCATTCAGTGACATGGTTGATCACTCCCAGGAGGCACAGTTTCAGCCAGAACAAGCTGACAAAGGTCGCTGAAAAACAATTCACTCAGATTATGTTGGAACACACAAAGTCATATGGACCTAAATCACATGTCCATAAAATCTGGGCTACCAAGTTTAACTCTCTGTGCTCTTACGTTTAAATATTCTTACATTCTGGGAACAGCAGCTGGTACGAGTCATAGGTAGGCTTGAAAATTATTCTGCAAAGAGTCACTGAACTCACATAAATTGTATTTATATGAGAATTTCATGAGCTCAGCTGTTGTTGTTGCCTGACTGCGAACTCTTAATTAACCAATGCATCACTTTACCTGAGACAGTAATGCAAAGTACCCTGCTATTATGTTCAGTACACAGTATTTCAGATTCTTAAAAGGGACAAATGAAATATGCTGGACAAGATAAAGTTTTAGGTGCTGAATCTTCTGCTGCATTTTGACTTGGAAAAAGCTACACATTTTACAAAATTCTACGTTTCTCTTTCTATTGTATTAGAAATAAATAATTCATACTAGGTTTATTATATAAAATTAAAATATGTATTACATTGATATAATGTTAATAATTTGGTGCCTGCTTGACCTTAATTTTATTTCATTGTTTGAAGATCTCTGGTGACTCACAGAGGTTGTAAATCAAGTGTCATTTTCACGTATGGCCCCTCTTGTCCCTGCTAAACATTTCATGGTGTAGTTCTCTTCATTTTCTGAACCAATTCATTGCACCCATGGAGTCAAATAACCAGAATGAGTCACAGACCTGAGGTGAGGCTGCCCCAGAGCCTGGGAGAGGTGACACGATGGAACAGTCACTAGAAAGCATAATATCACCTCACAGGTCAATGGTAAATGACCTCCTCACGTGAAATGGAAATGAAATCATGTTTACCAAGTGACCTTCAAAGTATTGTTCTAACCATTATTTTAGTAGGGGAAAGCAATAAAAAAATCCAAAACCCAAGCCCCAAAATAAATGCACAAGAGAAAATCTTTGTTGTTAGATGTATCTTAGGCCAACAGTAAGGAATTTAGAAGTCCTTGAAGAGTTAAAGATGTCATAGAAATAGGGAATGTCCATTTCCAGATGGCAATAGAAGACCATTAGTAGCATAACAAGAAGTTTTGATGTTGCTGCTATTGTCTGTTTGCGTGGAAATGGAACACATTACAGGAAGATTATGCATTACTTTCTGCTCTATTAGTAAGCAGAGGACATACAAATCAACAACTGCTAAGGACATAAATATTTTTTCAACCAGCACAGTGGTTTGCCCTAAATAAAATCAAACCCACAAAACATTAAAAAAGTTAACTGAGGCGAACCTTGGTCTTGTCTCACTACTAAAAATTCCTAAAGTACTGAGAAAATTCAGAAAAATGAAAGAATGTGAATTTTGTGCTAATATAAAAAGCAATTAAGGATGTTGAGCTCAATGTTTGGAACTGGGTTTTTTGACCTAAATGTCATGACAAAAAGGAAGGGGAAAATTCATAGAAGATTTAGTAAGCAATAGTGGAATGTTGATTTAATTACTATAATTCAACATAGTTTTGTGAAAAAGGTCATGTTGAAAAAATGCTGTAAGACTTTTAATTAAGTTCTGTCTGATAAGCTGGTACAGCTATGTTAATTCTATACAATAGCTAACAAAAATGTATGAAATGCAATAAATATTAATGTATAATGATCTGGATATCTGACTGACTTCTCATGTAATTATGTCATGGAGAAAAGTCTTTTCATTTTTAAAATAGTTATCTGGAGATCTACTACATATCTTTAATTTCAGTGTGGAAGAAATGAAACTATAGGTGATAAGAGCTGGGGCTGAAAAATATTTTCAAGAAAAACAGATGTAATGAAGAATGCAAGAGGTTTTACGGATGCTCATTCAACAACTGAGTCTAGAGGATTTTAGTGCAAGAAGGGCCTAAGGTCATCTGGACTGGGATTTTAACTGTGTTTATTGGTGCTCTCATCTGAATTCTGTGCTAAGGATGCTCCCTCCCGAATATGGCCAACGGAGTCAGCAAAGCCTAGGAAATGTTTCCTCAGTGTGACAAGAGATGAGAATCAGTTTTATTAGCAGAAGCACTTTTTGCTGCTTAAAATATCCTAGGGTATATGATACATCTGCCTTATGTGGACTATAACAATTGTTTAGCTTGTGGGTATCTAAATAGAAAATTTTGGGGTAGACCTGTGAGCATGTGTGCATTTGTGCAGCATTTTTTTTTTCATTTTTGAAAAAGTCTAAGAATGAGGTCAAGTAGAGCCTGGACTAGGTTTACCACTAACCTTGACTAAGCCACTAGGGTCTTAATTTCCTAAATGGGAAAGAAGGGGAAGGAAGTGAAAAGATGAAAACAAAACAGAAAGGTTCAAAACTCAGTCTAAGCTATTTTTTTCTTTCCCAAGTGCCTGAGGGCTGCTGAGAGTAAATGTTTGCACAAGCTAGAAATGGAAACTGAGAGATCTACAAGGCTGTGGCAGTTTCAAAAAGACCACAGTCTCCAGAGTTCAGTAATGGTTGTTCAGTAGCAGGAAACCAGAGTGATGTTCAATGATCTCCTGAGGGTGGCCAAGAAAACAGGCCTGCTGAGAAGACTGTAACATCTTCTCAAGGAGGTTATGTAAAACAGACATATGTTTACACTGTTGGTTGTTTTGAAATGTCTTTTTTTCCAGCATATACTTTGTTCTCAGTGCTTAAATAAACAATGCTTAGTTCAGAGAAGGCTCTTTTGTTGCTGAATATCTCCAGTTGCTGACTGTCACAGGAAAGAAGGCCTGGTGCCAGCTCCAGCCACAGGTGATAAATAAACCAGTAGGCAAGAGAGTGTGACCCACAAGCAGGGGACCATGCAGCAGAAAAATACACAAACAAAAGGGAAAACACAGAGTGGAGATGCTGATAATTTAGGTAGCCCTACAGTCAGGGTAAATTTTTTACAACATGCAGTTCTAAGATCCAGTGGAGAAATGGACGTACATAACTTCTACATATAGATGTGAATGTAGATGCAAATTACCTTATAATTGAGTATGTAGCAAGTCAGATATTTCTCAGCTTAAATAATATATGGTTTTAATGTAAGAAACCGTTTTGGGGAAACTGGGCATGTATTCAGACATGGTGCATCTACATGCAGTTTTACTGTAAGTAATTTGAGCTGGTTTACATCAAATATGATTTCTAGGCCAAGATCCCCAGAAATGCTATGTATGCATAGATTCAAATGGAATCAGTTCCTAAAGTACATCAGCTGTATTTTGTACCTTTATATCTTGTAACAGAAGTGATGGACTTAACACCACACATGTTCTTCATTTGCTGAAGAAATTAATTATTGCATTACACTTGTGTAATTAGTTTTGATGTTTTGCAGTTGTATTAAATAATTAGTCTTCTTGATGAGCCTTTTTTCCTGATGTCCTCTTTTTTTTTCAACACTAATTTTGAGTAAAGACGCTAGGGTCATGGTGCTCAGAATGGGAGGTCAATAGCAAGTTGAAATAAAAATGAGCTTTGGGGGGAAAACAGAAAAATTAATTAGTTGGGGATGTCAGAGCCTCCTTAGCATGCAAAAAGAGTGGAGTTGGTCAGTGAGAAAAAAATATTAATTGGTTTACATCATATGGACTGAAGATGCATTTAATTAGAGGAAGAACATCCTCTCTCATCTCTGGGGTGCGCTAGGTCAGAACTTTCATTTTTCTTATACATTTCACACCTTTGTGGGTTTCTTGCAGAAACAACTGTGATTTGCCAAGAGTTTCAAGGTCTGATTAAAAGGAATTATCACAAAGTGCGTTGGGGGAATAAGAAGTTGCTTAAAATGCATGTAAAAAAATGTTAATATTTCCATTACAAATTTCAAGTGATTTATTAACTTTAGAACATAAGATAGAGGTTTTAAGGGTATTGCAATAAACATTTCTTCTTACTTTCAGGCAATCACATCAGGCTACGTAAACCAAAAATATATCAAGTACCATTTATCTTAGATGACTTTCTGATTAGTAACAACAGAATTTGCATTCCTAAGAAAAGGCATAAAACTATTGGAAGCTTCCATAATATTCCATTGCTACACTGTAAAGTCTGTAAGTAATAAAAGACCTCATTTTCCCAGTAAAATGTGGCTTATATTTCCCAACACAGCCACCATGCAGGTATTGGGGTCAAAGATGATAAGATGTGGGACAGTGGCAACAAGAAAGAACATCTTCTCTCAATCACAGGACAGATTTCTGGCAAACATATTTCTGACAAAATTTAATTCAAAATCATGAAGGATGGCATTGAAATGTTTTTATGCAGTTAAAGGACATCTTCAGCCATAATTCTTCAAGAAGGAAAACAGAATAAACCCTGACTACTGATCAAAGTGGAATTAAAGGAAAATACTTTTTTCGTGGCTTAGATAAGTGACAGCCATTTTCACTTTCAGCACAGTTTTTAACCATCATCAGACAACTTTGCAAGCTAGATATGTGTTGAGTCTATTCTCCAGATGAACCAGTCAGGTAACAGAAATAATTTACAAAACAGGAAGGAGCCAGTGAACCCACAGATGAACTGGTGAATCAGTGTGTACCCACAAAGTTCATCTCTGTGAAGGTGGCATGACTCCTGATTCTGACTGTCTTTGATAGTTATGCAGTCTTTGGGTTAGACCAGTGTGTCAGTGAAGAATATCTGTCTGAAATCTAATCCTGGCTTTTCAGTGGCAAATATGCAGAGAGCGTTTGGCCATAATGAGGACTAAAGGTTCCCACCCACACTTGTTTACTTTGTTTTCTAGTTTTGGAGTGTGGTTGCATACTTAGCTGGCATTATTTGATTTCTTCTCAAATATTTAAAATAATAATTTCGGTTAGTTAAGACAACATGTTCCTAGGACACTGTGTTATATTAGTATGTTCTCTCAGCTGTCAGTGACAGCACAGAATACTGGGTCATGAAGACTTAACATTTCAGAAACAAGTACCACTGCACTCAGAAAAGAGAGAAACTGCAAACATAAAGGCCTGATCTTGTGTTCCCCAGTTGGTGCTGAATCCAGCTCCATGGTTTGACTGTCTGCATTCCTGTGTGGCTCAGTCCCATGCTGTCTGCCTGTGGCAGGGAGTGCTGCATTTGACATGGGGGAAACAGCTGAACAGAGCAAATAAAAGCAAATAACACTGTGAGAAGCTGGTCAAAGTTACAGTGCCAAGTAGGAGAGATGGATTTTGTAGGCAGTGGAGTTAGGTAAGAACATTCAGACTCCCCAAGTCACAAGGCCTTTGCAGCTTGCTGTGCCTTGCCAGCTATAGGTGGGTGCCATTCCTGGCACAGGGATAAACCTGTCATTGACATCCTACAAGGTCCAGTTTAGCTTGGTGATGGTATCAGAAACAGGTATTTGGGTACAGACAGAGAAAAACAATGGGGAAAAAGTAAAGCAGGGAAAACTATTTTTTGGGAATGGATTGTGATCAAGAAAGAGATATGGGTACCCTGTACCGAACAAGAGCCCAAGAAATGCCCAGGAGATCATAAGGGGTGCTCGGTAGGTAAGCAGTGCTGTTGAGGAACATCTGTGGGGTATTCCTGTGCTCCACCACTGAGGTGGAGCAGGACAATAAACCAAACCTGTTGTTCTGACCCTGCCATGAGGGACAGGTGGATTTCTGTGCTAAGGAAGGCCAACGCAGGAGGTGAACAATAATGGATTGGGCATTCTGTTCCACAAGAAACAGCAGCAGCAACCACCCACTGCTTCTCAAAGCAAGAAGAGGCATGGGGTGATCAGAACTAGCTGGGATCAGAGTTCCTAGATACAACCCAAAAGTTAGGCAGGAAAGAACCTCATGTCCTACAGTACAAGAAAAAAAAAAGTACAGATGTGATACAATTAGAACCTTTTCTATAGATTCTTCTTCCTAGATAAACTCATTTGCACAAAACCCTTTCTTCCTCCTCCACAGAAGATCCTTTCAGCCTCTGATTTTGTTCAAGTTAACTCAAGGTGGAGATTGCGTATTTTGGATTATTAGGAGGTAGGAGTTCTTGGAGCACTTGTTTTCAAAGAAGAATGTGTTTAAAGGCATGAGGTGTTACTGGGATACAGAGTAATCCTGAGAAGTCAGAGTCATTTAATCATTTAACTTAATCCTAGAAAGTTAAGTAAGCATACACAGTTACAGAGTTTGCAAAATAATTAACATTCATATTATTTAAATATGATTTCCATGGCCTGTATGATGTCCTTTGGAAATTCCAGTCTGTTTTCAGGGTGGTGTTAAACCAAATTAAATATTCAAAAATGATGGCTAATAAAATGCAAAGTAGAGGGAAATCTCACACATACACAAATACTAACAAATGGAGAAAATGATTGTTTTGATGAAGAACAAGTCCAATTGGTGTAGGGTCCTTTATACTACTCTTTTTTTTCCCCCAATAAATAGCAAGGATTTACATTGAAAATATTTCACCACATACACAAACTGGGAAGTATTAATGTTCAGGCAGACTTTGAAAATAGCAAAATATTCCTTGAAACTTGAGTAGCAATTCTGGAAGTGCTTGAGCCATTGAGGCTGTATTCTCCATGAGCTTAGATTCTGTGTGGGTTTTTTTGACCAGGCTAGTACTAATTAAAACATTTTCATGAACAAAGCCTGGAAAACACAGAAGTATGGCTTTGGGTTTCCCCTTTGTTTCTCTTAAATGACAGTTGAATTGCAATGGAAGTTTTCTTAAAAATTACATATATCCCAGTATTTTAAAATATTGCATGTCTAAAACAGTTTTTGACTAGTTTTGCACATGAAAAAATCTGACAGAACAAGATATCTTGGGGAAAGTTGCTGTATATTTGCTGGTTTTGAAGACATTCATGATATTTGTGGAATGTCTGTTTTTCCACACAATTTGTGAAATGCTGTAATTTGACTTTCCTATGCACAGAATCAAAACAGTCAAACGAGACCAAATCCTGCTGTAAGTAATCAGCTGGGTTTTTTTAACATCCAGCCAATGGTTTAAAATGTCTGTAAGCAGCTGTCACACAGTGTGTGTGGGTACGTGATCCGCACACCTGTAAAGGTGGCAGATAAAGGGAATGAGGAGAACTGTGAAAGGCTGGACCTAATGACATGACTTTCACTGGTTTCCTGTGGTTTGGGATTTCATTTTCATTATGTTCAATCTGGCATTTCTTAGGGTCATACATCCCAGGCAGAATTACACCTTTCTGTCGCAGTCTGTCAAAGAGGCTGTTAGAACCACAGAGGCCAGTGGTTGCAATGTTATTAAAATTCTGGAAATATCTTCCTGCCTTTACCATCCAGAGGCTAGAGTTAAATGCTTATGCCTTAAAAACCCCATAATAATCTCATTTTTAGATGCTGCTTTTCTAAAACACCTACTTCGCTCTTGAAGAATCTCTTCTGCATGAAACACATTCCCCGTCCCCTCTAGAAAACCTCTGGTGTGCTGCTGTTACCTGCTCCCAACAGAGGCTTCAAATTTCCTGTTCCTGCCTACGCAGCCTTTGACTGTCAGGAGTGCAAACTTCTATGTTTCTTCCGTAGTAAAGAATCTTAGTTAGTAAAGGCAAGGTAGGGTTTTATGTGCGTTGATGCTTTTCTTCTTCCACCATTTTTGATAGGTCTTTTAAATTTTGCAGATGTCATGCAAGGCACTGGCGGTGTGAGGCTTTGCCTTTTAGTGATTGGTCTGTGGGCAGGATAAGAAACCTCTTGCCTTGCTCTAGGACTTTGTCTCAGATAACAACAGTCTGTTTGGGAGCTCATTGCTGCTCCAAATTCTGCCTGTAGCAGGCATTGCCTGCAGAGGCTCCCCGCCTGTGAAACCAAGGAATAATTCTATAAAGAGAATGGTTTGCCGATGTGTGAGTGGTACAGCCATAGGTATCACTGGAAAGAGCCATTACCTCCCCCTACCAGCAATCCATGCTTTTCTCTCAGAAAAGGATCATCCAAGCTACCAGAAAAATTAAGGGTTCTTCATTTGCTTCCCAAAATGCATGGCCATGAGTTTTCAACCAATTTCTAGCATGTCTCTTGCAATTAAAAGCTTATCATGTGTCAGTACATCAACAGACATAATGAATACGACGGTTTTTTGCTTTGTGATGTTGTCAGTATTTCACATTAAAGTCCTTCTACATCCAGAAGGTACATTTGAAAATGCAGAAAATTAAGGCTTCGTTGGTTTTGGGTTCTTTTCCCCCATATAGCTGAGTATCAGAATCAACTTACTCAATATTTAGTATTGATCAGCCATTACTTCAATTCCCCTTTAAGGTACTCTCTAAAGCATAGAACACTGCTAGCTGCAGTTCTAGGTAAAAAGTGTCAGGGACAGAAAGGAGAAAATAGATCTCTCTTTCTTCTTATCATTAGAAATATAATTAATTTTTTCATGTAGTAAAATTTCTCTGTTGACTTGGGATTGTTACTGGCATCTTTCCACTTTCTGTCAACAGTGTAGCATAGAAAATTAGAAGTTCCCCTGGTCTGAATCTCCAGAAGTAACAGACACTTCATTACATCCTCTGGGTACTTCCAGCAGATGAAGTTGTTGTAATGCTAATACCAGACACAGATCTAATAGGTTTTGATTTACATAGAGCACATTTATGGAAAGATTATTTGCTGGTCTGCATGGACTTTGAGCTGATGGAATTTTCAGGGAGGTCAAACAGCTTTCACTAAACCATACATCACATAATTGCAGTGGCAATCTTATTCCTGTGATGAAAAGTAGTTGCTGGCAAGAGAAACTGATGCCAATATGCATAGTGTTGAAGAATTAGTACCTCAGTTCTCACCACCTCTTTCAGTGATTTGAACTGTCAAATTTTGCTGAGTAAACCCCAAAGAAGTTGGTGATAATTGGTAGATTTCTTTCTTGAGATAATTACTCTGTCATTTTTACATTATCTTTCTCTGTTTCTTCCCCTCTCACCCCAAATGTTTCAGTGTTTGGGAAAGCACCAAGGAGTAAATAATATAAACCTAAGATTTTTAGGCAGGCAAAAGAACATATAAAGACATACATAAAATATAAATTTATTTCTAAATGTATTCCACATATACAAATATACCAGTATTTTTATTAGAAATATATTATGCACTATATCTATGTTAAAAATGTTTTGCTCATGCATAGAAGATTGAAGTATCTATCTTCCCTTACAATGACAAACTATATTTTCATGGTGTTACTTCTGTACATCAACCAACCAAACTTGGTGTTTGTGCTTGCAGACAAGAAAAGGGAACTTTCTGGTGAAAATTAGCACAGACAGGTGCATTCTGTTGTCTAGAATCTGAAGCAGATGGACCTTTCGTTTGGAAGATTCACTATTAATATTATCTAAGCCTATATAAGTTCATAGAATGAGGCTTCTGTATGCTCTTCCTAGATGGAATATTTATGGTTTCTTTCATTTCTCAGAGAAAAAAGAACTTGAATAACAAAGTCTTTTATAGACCTGTGGTGTATTATAGTGTATGCATACAAACGGATGGAGGTGCATATAAACTTTTAAAGAGATAAATGACATTTACATCTAAAGATATGCATGGAAAGATAATGGTGGCTGCTAATCATTTTTATAATAATGAATGTTTCAATTGGCATGATGGACCCCATTTCTGAAATCACAATTTGCTTTTAATTCTAGCAATGTCACTTACTTCAGCTGGCTTTTCCTTGTGCATGCGAATGCTAAAGCAAAATAAAACCCCATGTGTCCTTTTTGAGGTGTTGCACATTCTCCATGTTAAAGCGAAACTTAGTTTTACCAGAAAATATTTCTCTTCTCATACTTCTTCATTTTTGAAGAGCTAGTTATATTTTCTCCAAGAGACATCAAATTTTACATCAAACTCAAAGAACTTTTTCTCCCAGGTTGGGAATAACCTACTTAGGGAAGAACTTGGACCTAAAAAATGATACAACGTCAAAATAGAATGTGAATGCTAATAAACATCTTAGATATCTATTCACAGCTGAGCCCACTTAAATGTCAAAATGCAGACTCAGCAATGGCTGTGCATGTCATTGGGGATGACACCCACACTGTCAAATCACAACAAAGCGTTGGTGAAGTAAGTCTACGGAGACTACATCAAGTTGTCAAATGAAACAGATGCCAGCACAGATTATATTGCCTCTGAAAGACAAATAATAAGAAATTAAACACAAAGACTCTGATCTTCAATCAAAGTGTACAAATGCATAGGATGCCACCTGGCTTTTTTTTTTTTTTTTTTTTTT
>VWZT01005940.1:2100106-2145585 GCA_013397055.1 Pachycephala philippinensis | reverse complement strand
TAGTAAGAATAGTAATAATAGTAATTATAATATTAATGCAAATAGTTCTTATTACAATTGTTGGGTTTTTATTGTTTCAGTGCAAGATCTACCTTTTAGAAACTGCTCAATGTACTATACCATCTGAGTTCTATCAGTTTACCAACTGAATTACAGCACAGAATTACACATTGCCAATCTCAAACCAACATGACAGTTTCAGCTGTGTTACAGTTTAACAATTATCAAAACATCAAAAGAGCTCACCTGCTTCCAGATTTTCACAGCGAAGCTAACCATTCTGGTAAAGCAGTTCCTATTCAAATCCTTGAGGATAAGACAGGGAGAGTTTTTGTAACAGACAATCATAGTAATACTTGACTATTTTATCATGCGGGTTAATGTAAGGACTTTATGTAGCTGTTTACACTTTAATATTTTGCCAGCTCATAAGGAGAAAGCTTGATCAAAGCTTTCATAGCATTTTGTGTCATCTTTAAAGAAAGCTCTCACAGCTCTCCTCATTGGGAGAGCAGCTTTCTTCAGTGACATCTGTGACATGCTTGGGTGGCTTTTGTCAGCTAGATGCACTCAAAGTTCTTTCCAGAGGTGTACCTTAGTTGTTTGAGCCCTACCACTGAAACCTTCAGATTTCTCAGCAACAGTGACTCTGCTCCTGGTGGGCTTGACTCATGTCCTTAATTCCCCAAGGCAGACAACCTTAAATGAAGCCATGCTGCTGCCATCAGAATGGTCTCCCCCTCATGTAGTAATTTTAAAGATTTGCTGCCTGCTCTAAAAGGACACTGCAAATTCTCTGGCTGCCTTTCTTTCAAGACAAGGCTAAACTGTTCCCACAAATTCTATGCCCCTTAGAAATGTATCACTCATGTTACCATCATTTATGCTTTCTTAGCATCCCAGAACAAGCTGTGAATTTTATTTGGGCTGCATTTTTGGTGAGCCATGTCTCAGCCACAATCCTACACTTTTTCTCAACCCTTATGTTTAAAGGCTTAATGGAAATGAAAACAAAAATGTCAAATTCAATAAAGTTAATAGTTGTTTTGGGGGTTTTTTGTGTTATGTAATCAGTAATTCTCAAAAAAAAAACCTCCCAAAACCCCATAATAATACTGTCTTGAGAAAGGAATTTGGACAGAAAGTAATCTGGCATGATTTGCTTGGATCCATTGTCACATGTCTAATAATTTTAGGTTCTGAACAGGCTCTGTCTAACACAACTAGCACAGTTTTTGCACAGTGCTAAAACACAGGAACCAATGTCTGTGTTTCAGTGGGCTCTGTGCTTTCCATAAAAAAGAATACTTTTCTCCATTCTTTTTCTTCCTCCACAGATGTTACCCAAAACATAGGCTGTTTCCCTCTTCCCTGGTACAGTAAGCTCAGTTTGATCTCCCATTACTTCAGCAGATTGATATGGAAATTTTGTTCCTCTTATGCCTATTCTGTTTGTTTTCTTTTTTTTTCTTTTACCCCACAATTTGCCAAGAAACAGGAGGCTTCTTAAACACCTCCTAAGGGCTTTGCTACTTCACAAAGAGCATTTTGCATTCACTGGTTTGTAATCAAAATAAAACCTTTTTGGCCATACTGCAATTTTCATTTTCTGGCCAATTTGTTCCACTTATGTTCTCAGACCTTTAGAATGTTAAATAATTGTTATCAGAAGCATCAGTTAAGTTCAAGTCCGTGGATCTCAGCTATGCTACAACTAATGGTAAGAAAACAGAATTTTATTATTGTTGTTGTTGTTATTGTTGTTTTTTAATTGACCTTGACAGTAGGCAGGTTTGGCCAACAGGTATTTTGATTCCTCTAAAGTCTAAACTTTTCCATTGGTTCAGAGTACAATAAATCTAAGGTCTGGATGATTCTCAGTAACTTCTGAGCCAACTGCAGCCCTCAGTCCTAAGAGTATTCAGCCCCTGTTTCTCATCTCACTGCAAAGTCTTCTACTTTTAGAAATGTTATCTAAAATGTTTTGCTTTTGGCCACTTAAGGTCCACATCACAAAATTTGGAATGTCTTCACTATGTTAAAAAGACTTTGATCTTCCATTTGTCTTTTAAATTTTAACTTAGTTAGAAAAGAAAAAAAGTTTGCAGCTACATTCAGTTCTGGTGTTATTAGTCAAGAGGCCCTGCAAAAAAAAAAATATTCCACTTTTCAAGTTTATTTTCTAAAAACCAATAAATTTCCCTTTTGAAACTCCACATTTTCTTCAGTCACACATCTGGCAAACAGACAATATGGAAATTTTCCTTCAATGCAAAAATAAGTTCTCATTCATAAAAATATATGTACAATCTTAATGCTAAACAAAGAGAAAATCTTGGTAACTAAACATCAGTGTATTCAGAGCTCACTTGTTTTCGCTATAATCCTAGCCAGAAACCTTGTTAAGCTGAGATAGCTGCGTGATGACATCTATGATTGCATATGCTCAGCAAAAATGTTTCTTCCTCATTAGACAATGTGATGATAACAGTATAAGTGGCCCCTTGATGTTGCCACAACACAACAGCAGTGAAAGCCACTGTCTGATCAATTTAGTTTATCCTGTAGTTAGCAAGTAAAAAATTTAGGTTGGGAAAGTTGCTGCTGGACATAGCCTACAAGATACTCTAATAATATAAATATTAATTGAAAATACCTGCAGAGTTGATGATGTTAAAATAAACTTTTCAGGAGAATCCAAAGAAGAACAACATGAAAATACACACACACAAGACCTCTTGTTGTAAAAGACGTCAGAAGGCAGCAAACATTTTCAGAAAACACATTTGCGGTATTTATAAAACTGATATTTAATTCTTAGAACAATCACATAGTCTTGTGTTCTTTCACTTTGGTACCACACGTTAGGTCCATGTGAGGCTACTCCAGGTAAGAGCCTTTTGATCTTCCACCCTGCTCCTTGTCCTTTGGAGGGAGAAATGAACAGGAGGAAGGATGGGTTATATTTGCAAGGCACAAGCATTCTTTCTGCTAAAATAGAATTATTATGAATAATGTGCTGTATGTGTGTTTCAACATGATTTCAATAAAATGATATATTTTAAACATTTCTATCAGTTCTCTCTTATTATTTATAGCTGCAGCACCCATATTGCATAATTCATGTTCAAATCATTTGCTGATATAGCAAAGACTTTCTCTTTATAGCAACTGTTTAAAAGAACAAAATGAGGGTATTTAAGTGGCTAATCACACAGTTTGTCTGAGAAAATATGAGCATTTAAATGACATGCTGATAAACTGATCAGAAATGAGTCCTGGCAGCTACTAAAAAATATAAAACAAAAGATGATGTCTCTGCATCTGTTGTGTTATTTAGATAATAATTGCATTTTAAACCACATTCTTTTATATTCTTTATTAAAAAGAACCAATTATGGGAAGAATGGGCACCAAAATTCCTATAACAAAAAACACATCTTACATTGTGAATGACAGAATGTCGGTTTTATACAAATGATTTAGTCCAAGAGTTTCCTAAGAGGAAGAAAAAATATCAAATATTTTTAAGAAGAGTGTAGAAAATGTGCCTTTTCAATGTGAATTGTGTTCCCATGGTTGGAATACAATCTGACAGCAACAAAAAATATTTTAAATTGATCAAATGACACAAAAAACCCTGTAAAACTAGGAACCATTGGCTGAGTTCCTTTACTGCTTGTGTTTCTGAGAATTGAAAACTCAGGTACAGGATTCTACTTGAACACAGTATCTTAAATCATGGTCTTCTCTGTTTTGACTATTTTTCAGGAATGACCTGAAAAAAGATACCAGTTTTCTGTGAAAAGCATACAAGGTTCACCAAATTACGTTTCAATATGTTAAGAAAAATTTGAAAGGAAAAAATCCTCTAAGTGTTTCTGACAGTATATAATTATTTCTATGCTTTTCCAGCAAGTGCCATAGCTCTCAGGGAGTAACACTGTAAGGTTGTTTCTAGCCATGAACATCATTAATCCAAAGGAGCTACTTCAAAATTTGACTGTACTTTTCAGTGAACATCTCGTGAGTAACAGCTACAAAAAAAATCAGGCCAGGTTTGCAACTGATTTGTAGCTAGGAGAAAAAGGCTGAATTGGCAGTGCTTGTCTAACTTGGTTGTGGCAGTCATTAAAGTCTAAATAATTCACAATGACTCTGCAGTCAGACCCCTAAGGTATGGAAAAAGGAGTTTGTCAGAAAATGTCCAAGCTCTTCTGAAAGACTTGCAGTATTTCATTCCCCTGGTCCAAATGTAAAAGGTCATTTATGAAGAGGGATGACAGACCACAAAAATAAAAGTTTTGTACATTAAAAATAGTTTTATTCTCATATAGTTCTCAGAGTTGGCCACCTAAGCTGTTTGGTGTCTCACCTAACCAATAAGATTTGGCAAACTATTGATGTCTTTTTCTCTTTAGGCCTTCAGATGGAGAATAGACAGCTTCCTGTCAGCCTCCATGCCTAGGCAAACCATGGAGCTTCCTGTGGGGAAGATGTTCAGTGAAACACCTCTGCTGCTGGTCATGCTTCAGCCTCTGTGTGCTGAATCAATCCCCACTTGAGAAGAGAAAGGATTTCAGGTTCCCAAAATGTTTTTGTTTATGATGGACTTTAATAAATGCACTTCCAGTGTCCATTAGAAGTTACCATGGTCATTTAAAAACTGTTTTTTAAGGATTGTACTCCTCTCTTTCCTATATTTTACAGCTGTTTATTTTTTCTTCCTGTTTGAAATGGGTAGAGCACCTTTTTCATTAACATGCTGCATGTGTCTCCTTACTTGACTTTTACATTATTGCTCTAGCTATTACTATGCATGCATTATTTATATGGTTGGCTATCAAGGAAAAAAGGCAAGCAATTTACTTGTCAAAACATATTAGAATGCATGACTTTAAATCAAAGTTGCATGGGTCTGTAAAAAGCTATAATAAATGTTCTTTGGCTAATATGTTAGTGTCATGCAGTGGGCATGGTCAATGTATTGGGTAAGAAACCTGTAATCACTTTAAAGACTCATTGAATAGGAGGGAATTTTAGATTATTATGCTTTGCTTTTAATTGTATGATATTAAGACTTAATTTATGAAGATTACGTTATTTCAGTATAAGAAAATTCTAACCTGTGCTTCAATGTTACCATCAGATTTAAACAGGTATTTGCTCAGTATGAAAATTATAAACATGGAGCCTAATTATCTAAATCTAACCTACACATACAGATCTTTGGACTTAAAAAATGTATTTCTTTCCTGCAGAATGCATTACTCTGAGTTAGAGAAAGTTCCTGCAGTGTCAATAATTCTGTCCTGCAGGACACAGATTTTATGGCTCCCATGTTCTTGTGCTTCTGTGTTGCAGCACACAAACAATTGCAACTGAAATCACTGTATACAGTCCTTACACAACAAGTTCCCAAAAAATTGATGTGAGCCACCTGTTTCATGCAGAAGGTGAATTAGCTCCCTGTGAACTAAATTTAGAAAGCATTTTGACAAAACCAGAATACTTTCCAGCTCTGTATTGCCCTTGCCACAGAGAAACACATACACCTTAAATGTAACTGGTGTTTAGCTAACCCTGTGAAAAATTCCAAAATTTAAATTCACTGTCCAAGCTGAAAACAAATGTAGCCCAAAAAAATATTTAACCTCTCTCAGCAAATAAAGCCTGGAAAACAACTGAGGGTCAAAAATCTAGAACAAAAATTTTAAAATTAGATCCAGGCAAATCTAACAAAAAAATGTTTCCAAATAGAAAACAAACTATTCTGAATAAGTTTCAATTAAATTATAATTGCATTAAATTTCTAACCTTGTTTTAGGAATATAGCTGTTTGCTGAGTTCAGGAGAGTCAGTAATATCTTTTCTCAACCTGAAATAGCATTTTGGGTCAAATAAAACTTTCTGGTCTATTAAAACTTTCAAACTGCAGTCACAAAGGTGTAGTGAATGCTTATCACACTTGCAGACATGCTTATGAACACAGGCCCTAATTTTTAATCATTGTTCAGCATACCAGAGAGGCTTTTTCATTCCTTTTTCCATAAATTCTTGCCAAATAATATTGAAATTAGGGAAACGAAAGGGAGCTTAGGTGAATGTTGAAGTAATTGTAAAAGTTATACAGCTGTAATATCACAGACTCTGGGGAAGATCCCAGTTAGTGATGTTCTTCGTAAGGAGAAGGCAGAAATGTGCCATGGTAATGTCCAATTTTATTAAGATAGAGTGGCTTATTCAAGGTGGCTGAAAAACATTATGGCTGGACAATTAGTGGTATACTATTTTCCCTTCCTTCTGGTGTGGTGAATTACCCAAATTCCATACCCACATGTTCAGCAAAGCCAAGGCGGTTTTATATTCTCAGAGTGGAGACTGGTCCACTCTGGGTACACAGCACCAGTGAATTCTGCATAAGAAGTTGTAGTTGAAAAAGTGTGACAGAAAATGTAAGCTTACTTATACCTAGGTAAGAAACAGTGTGTGTCCCAATGGCAAGGAAAGTTTGGCATAATCCAAGATTTGATTGCACTAAGCACCGTCTGAGCTGAGAGGTCTGTGCCCTAAAGAGCTTGCACTTGAGCCATAGTGTATGTCTTCCCAAAAGTTATGTTCTATCTTAAGTGAGATTAATCAGCTTTATACCTGAGGTGGTAGCTGAAAATGTTTGACCTGTGTTATTACCTGACAGTGGGTCAGATTACCCTAATTTATGTACAGGCTATGGCCATAAGATAATTTTTTTCATATGGTGAAATCGTCACCTTTTATTTTGTCTGTCCTCAGCTTCAATCTGTTTCGACATTTAAACAAGATGACCTTCAAATTTGTTGTGGAAAAAAAAATTAGTCTTTTTCACATTGTTATTTATGGTTTCAGAGGAAGGAAAAGCACATTTTCACCTGGGGGAAATATGCCATTTTTAGAATGGCTATTTGTCAGATTGCATAAGGTGTTAAAAGCAGAAGCAATTATTAAGGTTCTGCAAGAGGAATCAGGAAAAAATAATTTATATAATATTATTTGTCTGAGGTTGCTTTAAAAAAATATACCGATTTGCTAAAGCCAATCTATTAGTTATGTTCCCCATGTGAAAAGAGCAAGACAATCCTGGGCTAGCTATTTAAAAAGGCTATAAAAAGATGGTGTTTGATATATTGAAATTATATTTGAAAGAGGAAAAAATGCTTACAGACAAAGAAGAAAATTGCAAGGTTTAACAGGGTTTTATTGTAACGAGACTGATAGACATTTGTGGGCATATGTAAATGGGTTTAGTCAGTGCTTCACTGAAAACAACATCGGAGATAAGAAAAATGCCATATTCCTGCTGTACAGTGCAAGACACATGAAGGCTGGTTGGATTTTCTGTCTCTTCACAAACCTGATAAAGTCAAGAAATTATTCCAAGCAGACAATAAATAAATGCCAATCCTATAGTGTAAGTGGATTATTATACTTTAAACTGATTGGGTAGTTTGAGAGGAAAGAAAATAAAAGCAGTGCTGACTGACTACTGGGAAAACAGCTGGAAGGTAGGATGGTGTGTTGGATACCAGACTCATTCAGAAGTTGTGGAAGTGACAGGTATTTCCCTGGTCTGTGTGTCTGTGATCAGATGTTACGACTAACCAAGTGTAGGTGTCAGCTTTACAAAGAACTGAACGGTGACCTGTTGGCTGGATCTCTGGTGACTGCAATGTGAGCTCACACTCTGGCTGTAAATAGCTATACAGGGAGGTCCATAGCTGCAGCTTTTCTAAGACGCTAAGATCAAAAAAACCAGCCCAGATGACAAATTTCCAAGTAACCCTACGCGTAGGGCAGCATGAACTGATGATAATTGCCAGAAGCTCCAAGAGACGCAGAAAAATTAATACAGGGATGCTGTAGGACAAGCCAACCTTGGATTTTGCAACTGGGTTCTGCCCTAGTGAATGCTAGTGACTTGATAGGATGGAATTTCATATTCCACTTAACAGGGAGTGACCATTATTCACTCAGGAGGTGGGCAATGTGGTGCTGAGATCTACACTGAGGCAAGAAAAGAGCTAGCTGAGGTTTCTAACACACATAGCTGGCCAGCAGTAGAGACAGAAATAAAACTGAAATCTCTTGCCTCCAAGATAGAGACTTTATAAAAAATTCCCTTGTTTCTATCCTTCCTGAACCTGTCCTTTCATTTTGACCTCTATTTTGTAGCCTCCTTCTGGATTTTCTTCATTTACTTATTGCTATTTATCAAGATGATTTATCACATTCTTTAAAGCTGTATAAAAAATAAAAATTTTCCTTCGCTAATGCTAAAAAGATAGTATGTTTATATTTAAGGATGAAGTACATACTGAGACTCCCCAGCCTTTCCCTGTGAAAGAAATAGATGATCATGTTTAATGAATCTGTTGACAATACAAGAAAGGATCTAGTTTGCCTCGAGCTTTATAAATATACTTTAGCTGGAAGGCTTAGTTATGTAGGATATGACAAACTTAAGCTCTATGATCTTAGCTAAGAAGAAATCTCTGTGGAAGCTGGTTATCTGTCCTGGGGCTAACACCAAAAGAGTTCAGAGATTATGGAAAAGCTTTGTGAAAACAATATGCATATGGGAGGGAGGAGTTCACTCACAGGATTTTTTATTTTTAATAGTTGAGTATGAGGTGATAAGACTAAGCTAGAGAGACAATAGGATATTTTACAGAATCAGGACTACTCTAAATATTGCATCATGTCTTTGATCCTCTTAATGAAGCTTGGGAGAGCTGTAGAAAGATAGATATTGACCTGGAGGAATTAAGAATCCTGTGCATTTTCAGTGATGTTGTCCTTGGCCTTTTTTATGCTTTCCTGAAGGTTAATTATCCATGGGTCCTTTATCTTATTTGTATCTCAGAGGTTTGAATAAGCTAAATGAGAAACAGCTTATGTAGTACTTTCTTATTTCAGCATTTTAGACTGGCTTTTTCTATATAAGTCACACAGAGAAAAGTATTCTGAAGGAGGATTTGTATAGAGATGTGTGCTGATCTTTCAGAATGTCTGATAAGGAGAAATGTGAAGGAACAGCATCCTCGGAGAGATAGGATTCAGCCAATTATTTGCCCAAAGAAGAGTCATTTATACCAGAAATATTCTTTATAGGCACCTGCATGTTTTTAAAAACTTACATGGCAGAGACTCCACAAATTGTTTTGGTACTCTTTTCTGGTGCCTCTCTACCACCAGGTAAGTTACAGATATCTTCTGATTTTCAAAAGACAGATACATGCTGGAGTTTAACACTGGCAGTAGATGGTAACTGTCCTCCACTGAACCATTCTCAAATCAAGAAAAGCCTTTAAAGCTTACTCCAGGTGATGTACTAACATACTTCTTCCAGAAGGCTTGCTTATAATTAAGGGATCAATTTGAAAGGTGATAAAGATTTGCCTCAGTCTTTTTCTTATAGTGACTTCACCAGAGAAAATAAAGACAGGTTGCTATCATTGAAAAAGTTGGATTTATTAGGCCATAAACTAGAATATGTAAAACTGACAGCTAATGGAAAAGACAGAATAAAAATTAAAAATTGATTATAAAGCAACTTCCCCTGACTGCCGTGTCCAAGGGGGTTTCTGTTTACCAGCTTTAGTTTCCCTCAAAACAGTGGCTTCTGTGTTCCAGTCAATTCTAAACGGTGCCTTCTGAGGATGAGACATTTTGTTTCCTGATACCTCTGAGACACATCCCTGAGCTTCTGGAAAGCTCCAGACTCATATTCTAGAGAAAGTTTTCTGCTTTTCTTTGCTTCCCTGCCACAGTTTTAGTCTGTAACTTTATTTCTCTATTTTATATTTTACAGATCTCAGGAACAATATTAATTTTTGAATAAAGACAAATTATTTTTGACTGAATGTCAACTCATTGAGTCTTTATCAAAGCTTAATTCTGCCATGGACCTTCTTGGTGACCTCCAGCAGTCTGAACGTAATCAGTCTCATGAGAAGGAAGTCTATCTAAAATTGAGTTAGAAACTTACACAAATTTGTGGACTTAGCAATTACCCTCCCTCTCTGGATGTTATTTTAGATTATATATTCTCTGAGAGAAAATTAATTTTTTACATCTGCAAACTTGTACTTAAGACAAAAGAATAAGTGTTAACTTTGCTGGGAATGCATCCAGTGATGTCTCTGTTAATCACAGTCATTCTACTTCTCAGATCAAAGTGGAGCACACATGCAATAAATTCTTTGTATTTTTAGCTGATTCCAGCACACAGTAACATCCACAAACCTGATTAGCATCTCTTGTGTTGGATACTGAGCAGGAGACATCATCCCTGCACCATCTAAGGGTAGGATCCATCTAATCTAGACATGAACAGTAAAGCTGTAAGGAAAGGATGTGGCAATCAATTTATCCCATATAAACAAATAGAATCCTATTTATTCTATATAAATAAACAGAGTCATAGGGTCACAGATTATCCTGTGTTTGAAGGGACCCACAAGGATTATTGAAGTCCAACTTCTGGCACAGGACAGCCCCAAGAATCCCACCATGTATCTGACACATGGAAGTCTTTTTCTTGTTGTTCATCTCAGCTATGAAGGTTTGAGGGTTTTTCATAAGTCGTGGTTTTGCCCTTGAGTTGTTTGAATCATTAGTTTTGCCACTGCGTTTATTAGGAGTAGAGTGTTGACTTCCAACAGGAATATTGGACAAGCTACATCTCTGAGCTTTTTGTGAGTGCTTAACAGGAAGTAATCTTTATTATCTTCAATTTATTATCAGCTTAAATTTGATTCTTTTTTTCTAACTGACTTTTACAGATAATGGTGAGGGAAGTCCTCATAGTTTTCATTTTAAAAAGATATTTAAAACAGAAATATCAGAAATGTCTGCATTTCCCTCGCTATTCTATTACTATAGATTAATTCACCCAAATACACTTTTTATTTTAAGGGACATTTAAAAAATGCATTTCAAGCAGCCTGCAGAATATTCATGTGAGATCATTTTATGCACAGTTTCATAGCAGAAGCCAAATTACAATTTAGCAATAAATTTGTGGCAGTGACTTTAATGAAAACACCATCATTATTTGGGATAGAACTGTATGACTGGAGGTATTTATATTATTTACTGAAAAGTACATTTTTTTAGACTTCATGAGACAAGTTATTATTGCCATGCTGGGGTTTGGAAATTAAATAGGTTTTGGGCAGGCTGGTTCTAGATTAGGACTCTCATGTGTGAGGAATATACAAACCTGAAGTAAGCCAAAAAGAGAGTGGATTGTAATCCTACACCAACCACTGGAAAATGAAATCAGACATTCCATAATTTAAAGATATCTGCATGAAAACATGAGAAATGTGAAGGGGATAATGCCCAAGTGATAATTGCAGGGGGTTTTTTCAGTTTAATATTCCTTAGGGCAGGATTTTGTTTATACTATGCTACTTAACTTTTTGTTTCTTGCCACTTACCAACTAGGTCATTCTGCAAAGTTCTGTGCCAAGAATTTTGAGAAAATGTATTTCCCTCTGAGGATTTATAACATAATTCTGTCTCATTATGCCTGGTGTTTTTCTCCTCATGTTACGATATCCTCAAAGAGGAAAGAAATAAAACAGCTTGTCTTCTTGTCAGTAAGGCCCAAACAGACTGGAAAAATTAGTTGCAGCAATTACACAATAAGATGATGCCAGCTCATGTGCACTTCTGAAATGATTCTAAAACAAAAGGGAACCACTTAAAGAGCGTGCGAGGTTCCCTGTGAGTTGAAAATTAAAAGTAAAATTATTGCAAATTCTAAGATATTTCAGCAATGATCATCTGTGACCTTTAATCTGAAAAACAGAGATTCTTTATATCTTATTCCCGTCTGATAAGGGCAAGTGTTTGCTGACCTAATATATAGCAACAAATGAAATATCTACCTATTTTTACTACAGTGGAAAAATACCCTGGAATTTCCATTTAATTCTGTTCATGGGTTCCTGTAACAGGTGTTCGAATTTTAACTCAAAATAAACAGAGCCACACTCTATTTCCTGGACATTAAACCAACTATATAGCAAATCTGAACTCAATGCATATGGATAATCTGCTCTTCTCACACAGCTGATGAAAGGAGCTTTGAGGGCAGCTGTTGCCACTGCTGGCCTGCAGGCCAACAGGACACACACTCCAGTGCCCTGATGGGGATGGTCAAGGACCAGTTCAGACACCTCATCACAGCTTACTTGTACTGTGTGCCCAGGAGCAGGAGGGACAACAGGCCCCTAGAAACCTCTGTTCCACCAGGATAGGACATATTTGGAAAAGCTGTGGTGACTTGTGGATGGGGATGGTTACTGGAAAGGAGACCACACACCGGGTCTGTGAGAGGGAGAAAAAAATCCGTAAGGACCCATAAGAAGAAAATCTGTGACTCAGTGGGGATATGCAAATGCAAAGCCTTCTTTCTTCCCTGCAGTGAGCTCTGATGTGCTGAACAGAGGCTTTAGATAAAGACATAAAGAAGTTTGTCAGTGTGCATGAGGCAGAGCAAACCCAGAGGGCAATGGACATGAAGAAAGACTGTACCTTGTTCTGTACATGCAAATGAGGAGAAAGAGCTGAATGACTCATCCAAGCCAAGACTTCAAGGATGAATTGTCATTACACATCTGAGGGACTCACAAAGCCGTAAAGCACATCACAGGCACGGACTGTATCATTACATACATCAATGAGAGATCCTGGGTTTGAAGCAGATCCCTCTCTTTGCACAGTGGGGTTTTCACTGATGTGGCACTGATATACACATGCCCCCAACCCACCTTTTCTCAGAAAGTGTTTACTAGCAGATTCAAAAATATGTGCCATCCTTCTGTTTGCCTTTCTTGTAGATAAGTTATACCCTTATGTCCATCACAGTAAAACAATAAAATTCTAAAGCAAGACGAAGTGGAAAAGACAACTCATCATTCACTTAATCTGCACAAATGAAGTGAGGCTTGCAAAACAGTTGCCTTTAAAGTTGAATATCTTCAAAGGTAGCTCAGCCCTCCTTTGTCTCCTAGCACTTGTAGTATGTAACTTCTTCCCATAACAACTTTCTGAGCTTCCTCCTTCTCCAATCCATTTCAGTCTGAATTCTTCCTAAAACTCATCCCTTAAAAAGAAACCTAATAAATAACTGTTTTAATTTGTTCTGTTCCCTGATACATGCCAGTGAAATATTCCTGTTTTTATTTCTCTATGTTCTAAATTTTAAACATTACTTTACCACTGATCCTTATTTAAACAGGACACTTGAGTTCCAAAGTTTAGTTCCTTTTGCTGTTCTCTTATGTTAGCATATGATTCCGTTGTCATTCAGCATCTTAGACTTGTTTCAAAACTGAATTAACTTTTGTTTCATACGTTCAAAATCCCAGTGTATTCATCAGAGACAATAGGAAGACCCACACAGCTTTAGATATAAGTTTTCTACTGTCTATAGAGCAAAACAATTACAGTCCTTTAAAGGATTCTGTTGAGTGGATAAATTTGAGAGCACTTCTGTCACTTAAAGCTGGCTGGATTCTCTGAACTAAGCCTCTGTGATCTCTATCAATCAGCCCAAGAATCACCTTCAGTATCCCAGCCAATCTCTTATCTCCTAGCTGACTCTGAGCAGAGCAAACAGACGCTGTTTTGTGCAGTGTTTCATGGTGAATTGGCATAAATTGACTTGGAGAGGTGACCTGGAGGTTCTTTGAGATTGCTAAGTATTTTGCTGATGTCCTTTCAAGACCCTTTTGGAGGAATGCCAGTGAAGATGCTCAAGTCAAATTTTTGAGCCAAATTGAGAAAATCTGGCTTAGGTTTACAAAAGAAAAACAAAGTCAAATGAGATTATCCAAAACCACTTATGAAACCAGGAGATGGTTTATATTGATTACATGAGTCCAAATATTTCAAACCCTGGCCCTGAGAAGACCAGGGACTCATTCGTTGTGGAGTTGAACAATTCCAGTAATTTCATTCTTGTTTCTTCCCCTTTGGACTGGACATTTGCACTGTCTTTTGCTTTGCATTCCATATCAGCTCTTACTTAATCATCCTTTTACAATCATTGAATCCTTTTTAAAGCATTTTTACGTGATTTAAGCAATATTACTAAATGGCTAAATTTCAGTTTCAAAGAAGAGAGAATTGGACTTTCAACAGATTGCAGACTGCCATGGACATGTGACTGCTTTGAATGGGCAGCTCCTGGCAAAAACCTTCTGGGTGAAATGTGGGCTGGACTAGCTCATATAAAGATTGTTATTTTCTCAGTTTCTTCTTCACTGCTGTGAATAAAATCTTTTCTTTCAATAGATACCAAATCGCAGGCATTTTACTAACCCATATAGAGAATGTAAAAGGATTTATACTGAGCCACTAAAATTGTGGCTGGGAAGGAGGTGGTTGGGAAATCATGTTTGTGTAAGAAAGAAAACTTTCCCTCTACTGTTAATGTATCTCTTGTGCAGTTCCATACTAACTGATGCATTTATATAGACCAAAAAGAGCTTATCCAAGACTGGAATGCAGGAAAAATTTGTCTGAAATATTAACTTAAGTGGATCCATGCACATCTGAGAGTGAAATAAAGGAAACATTAATTACTAAAGAAATATATTTAGCTTCATTATCTTCCAACAACTTCTGAGGCTTAATTAATGTTTTGAGGCATTTTGAGATTACCAGATGGGCAGCACTGTACAAATATAAAGTGTTTAATTTTATTGTAAAAACCTTCAATTTGTGGATGAGCATCAGCTCAGAGAGTTGTGAAATAAAGGTGTGGTCAGGTGTTTGGACAAATAAGTGAGGTTGATGCTGGCCAGCCTCTTCGGAAGTACAAATGATTTTGTAAATATTCTGGTCCTACTTAAAGAGGATACCTGTGAAGACATATTCTATGAGTTCAATATACTTCACTAAAAGTACTTAAATGCCAAATCAGGAGTTTGCTTGAAATAACATATTTGTTTAAAAGAAACATATTTTGACTTTGGATTTTTCAGACCTAAATATATTTTTTGGTGTGCTTTTAAACTTCCTTCAGCCTCAGCTGTACTATAAACTACACAAACATAAAAATACATAATGCATGCATATATGTTGAGTAAATATTCACAAATATCAAGACAGAAGTTGAATCCTGAATACTGGTGCAGGTCTGGGTGTATGGGTCAAAGGAATATGCTAAACTGATGCCTTATTATCATAGAATAGTTTGGGTTGCAAGGGACTTTTAAGGATCATCTAGTCCAGGTCTGCCCCCTGCAATAAGCAGGGACATTTTCAACTATATCAGGTTGCTCAGAGCCCTGTACAACCTGACCTTGAGTGTTTCAGGGATGTGATAATTACCATCTTGCTGGGCAACTCGTTTCAGTGTTTCACCACCCCCACTGTAAAAAACTTTCTTCCTTATATCTAGTTTAACTTCTCTTAGATTAAAACCTGCTTTGCCCTATTGCAACAGGTTCTGCTAAAAAGTTTCTCTCCATCTTTCTTACAAGCCCCCTTAAAGTATTGAAAGGCTGAAATAAGATCTCCCCAGGGCCTCCTCTTCTCCAGGCTGAAAACTCCCAACTCTCTCAGCCTGTCTTCACAGAAGAGACGTTCCATCCCACTGACTGTGTTTGTGGCTCCACACTGAACCATTCCAACAAATCTGTGTCTTTCCTCTGCTGAGGACCCCAGACCTGGATGCAGTGATGCAGGTGGGGTGTCACAATAAAAGAGTAGAGGGTCAGGATCACCTCCCTTGACATGCTGGCCACACTTTGCATGCAGCCCAGGATAGGGTTGGCTTTCTGGGCTGTGAGCACGTGTTGTTGGCTCAGGGTCAATTCCTCATCTACAGGTCCAGCCAAGTCCTTCTCCTGCAGGGCTGCTCTCAATCCCATCATCCCAACCCAGCTGCAGGACCTTGCACTTGGACACATTATGATATTTTACACATGAGAAATGCATAATGATATGACTGTGCCATTTGCTTTTTAGGAGAAGAAATAGTGTGATAGACATCCATGAAATGCACACATCCTAGTGGAGAAGAAGGGATGCTCTAGTCTCCAGGGTAGAGTATCAATTTCTTCATCATTGTTCCAAGAGGTGGTATAAAAGATAGGAGATAAAAGCAGCACTAATGCATGGGCAGTGATGGATGGAATAGGTTATTAAGGTTACTTTTGAGACTATTAAAAAACTGATATCAGAAAATTCTTCATCTTTTGGTTGGGTCAGAAACCTCATGCTGGAGGGATACTGTGAATATTCAAGGAATGCAAAATACTGTGTTAATTATATCTATTAGAAAATGTAGACTTTGACATATTAAATAGTCTCCTTAATTATGGTAATGAATTGTTATGGTTGTTCAACTAATGGCCTTTGTCAGTCACAAAGATAGGGCACGACTGTTAGAGAAATACAGTGAGAATTAAAGTGCATGATGGAGGCCAATTCAGAAAATGCAAATATACCCAAAGCCTCTCTTTCTTCCATGAAGCATCATTCAGATAGACAGATAAGCATCCTATTAGTCTGCTCCACAATAGAGAAAACCTCCAAATAGTTCAACAGGCTCAAGAAAACATTCACCAAACCACTGGTTATTATTTTTCAGTAGGTTAGTCTGACTCTAGGTTATGGAGTGAAGCAATAGAATGGAATGTTTATTCCAAATACCTCAACTTAATAATTTCTTTCCCCTCTCATAAATTTAACTTTCTTTTCTGCATTGTTTTGATTTGTAGCTATTTACCCAGAATCTGATAGGGATTATGAGAGTATTTTAACTTGATCTTGCAGGCTTTGAGTTTTTTTTGCTTATTTTCTGGGACTTATATGTTTTGAGGGAAGATAGATATTGAGACATCTGAAAATATAGTAATTGTAGTGTTCTCACAAGGAAAAAACCGAGCAGCTTTATTGTGTAATGTCACGTGATGGGCATTTGCTTAACTGAGAGATCATTCTTTAGGCTGTAGATCCCAGATGGATACACAAATTATTCTTCTGTTTGTCATTATGCTGCTTCTCATTATACTAAAAGTAAGGACAATACAACCCCTTATTTACCTGCTCCGTGCCAGTTATGATCCCCGTTCATGGCATTGATGTTAGCTGGAAAAATGTCCCACAGTCTGTCCCTGCTGTGTGTAAAATGAAGCTCTAACTTGGTTCAGCATCTTGGTTCTCCAGGCATCTCCAGCTGTATAGAAACAGGCAAATGAGTCACAGCACACAGGTAGACTTAGACAAAATAAACGCGCAGCTCAGATATGGGGATAGTTACTAGATACTGGTACCCGGTTTGTTAAGAAATAGGTAAAAATCCTTTTTCTAGTCAATGGAAATGTCAGGTGTTGAATGGAAGGCTATGGGAGATGGTGCAGAGAGGAAGGTAATACTCGTGACCATTAAATTATATATAACTCCCCTTGACTTCAAGGAACCAGGGCTTGACCCTGGGACCTTTTATTGACTCTGGTAAGAGGTAAATAACTCTATTTCAGCCTGCAATAGGTATTAACATGCTTGTTCATTATACATACATGAGACTTGAATGATTAATATTTGTTTATTGCTCATATGGGAAGATGTGCTAATTTTTTACTTCTTGTTTTTCAGCTTTTATAAACACTTTGTTGCAAATCCCCAGGCTCCTGGAAGCTTTAGATAATTAAGTTAATTTACACCAGATTTGTTTTGGGAGTGTTTCTGATTCAGCATTTGCTAGCAACAGAAGTTTTCCAAGGGCACTGCTGCATGGAGTTTAGGTCACTAATAGACTGAGGCACTCTGTGATCTGTGGGAAGGCACCATCCATGTAACAGTTGCCAAGTCTGTCCTGTATTGTGTAAACATGATAGTTTCTTTTCCAAGAACAGTTGGAGAAAGATGACTTCAAATGTTTTTGTATCTGTGGCAGATTCTTTCCCTAAGGCAATCAAAATGTGGAAACAAAACATGCACTGCTCATACTTTTCTCAGGAGAGAGAAAAGAGCAAGAACATATGACAAATGTGCAAGTAAATAACACACTGGTGGGTGAAGGCTTTGAACTGCGGTGGATAGCCCTGTATGGGATCCTAGCTATGAAAGAATAGCTGTACACTTAATAGCTAGTCCCACTCTTAGCTATTTCTTCTTCCTTTCATGTGCAGGTAATTTGTAACACGAGGCATGCTATGAATCTCCCTCCTGTGTTTTGTTGCACTGATAACAGACTACTGCAGTCTCTAACCATGAGTTTAGTTTTCATATATAATTATGGAACAAAGAACTCAGACAATGAGCTAAGAGTTTGGCATTTTGTTTGGTGATTATCCATAATACTTACAAATGAGCTATGATGGGAAAAGGAGAAACAAAAGACAATTCTGTGCTCACACACTGAAATCAAGGCCCAGATAAATTTTTAACATGCTGGTATTATAACAGCTCAAAATGGTGTCAATACACCATGCTACACTCAAAGTTAAACTCTGTATTTTAGGTTCCTACAGCACAGCATATTTTGTTTCATTAAAAAATGGTACAAGCCTAGTGTTTCCCCAGGACAGCTTAAAACACTCACCCTTCATCTTCACCCTGTCTTGTCCTGTACTAAGAGACAAACACAAGCAAATGTCCATCATCCTGGAGGCCAGGAAGAGCATCTACTGTGCTGAGTCACTTTTGTAGTTAAAACATTTCTTTTCAAAGTCCTGTCTTGTTTTGAAGTCCTAGATGGCAACTTTTCCTCCTGATATCAAGGGGTTGTAGAATAATTTTACAGAATACTGTGTGATGTCGTTAAGTGACTATAGAGACATTTCTCTTCTTTGTTTGGAACTGGGAAACCATGGCAAAACTGCAAGAGCTATTTGATAATCTAACCCAGAGGTTTTGAAAGCTCCGAGCACACTTGAATTAAATCCCAGATTTTTCTGCAGCATTTACATGTGTATGAGTGTTGTGCCTCAGTTTGCTGCCTGTGAAATCAAAAGTGGACTCCTTCCTTACAGATCTTTTAAAAATATATACTTGAACATGCTCAGATGTTGGATTAACTATTCCAGGAGTGAAGACTTGGCTGGCTGTGGTTTTTTGTGGCATACAATGAGAAATACATAAACATACTTTAAAGCAATCAGCACTATTGTGGATTCCAATGTATGAAAAGATGGAGAAATTTGCAGAGGAGAGTCGAACAAAAAATTACATTTGTCACTGAAATTTTAATTTGTTGAAATAGATTCATTATAGATGGCTGAATTGCACCCACAATTTGAAACATGCATTGTGAACATGCTGTATCTCTTAAGAGTCCTGTCTGTGGGCACTAAAAACTGGAATGAACCCTAGGGACACTCCAATTATTCCAATCATCAGCAAAAAGAGTATTGCAACCCACCACCAAGGAGGAAGGACACTGCTCCTCTTCCCCACACAGATGAGGTCCTCTGGTCAAATTCCCAGCAGGGAAGAGAAAAAGAAATGTTGACAAGACCCTTTTTGGGAGATGGTCAACAAGCCAATTAGCCTATTTCACCTCTTCTCAAATAGACTTTTCTCTTTTCCTCCCTGGATTTCCATGATTTATTATTATAGGCTCAGATGGGAATCCTAGGACTTCCAACATTTAGCTGTCGGAGTAGTCCATTTGAGTTAAAAAGACTGCAGTATGAGAAATTCAGAGGACACAAGTGGTAAAATTCTCCATCAAGGGTTTCAGGCTCTCTTTCAATGCATCACAAAGAATTTATTTTCAAATGATCAGTGTGGACTGATTTAAAAAACTATATATTGTAATATAAGATTTTCTTTTAACAGGAAAAAGGAAATCTGCTTCAAATTGGGAGGAAAACAAATTTCAAAACTTCTGAATCCTTTCTAAAAGAGAAATTACGGTTCCCTGTTCAGCTTTAATAAAATGACACTTTTTAAATTACCTAAATTCACAGTAAAACTAATGAAAAAAACTGAGTTTCTAAAAGTTAATTTTGGCTATTCTTCAGCCTTATTTCATAATTTTCTAATGTGTGTCAGTGACAGACAATGCACAGTAGTTTAATTATTATCTTCTGCTGTGTGAGCATGCTGTGAAAAAAAGATTCTGGGGAACAGAAAAAGGTGGAGATAAAATATCCTGACACAAATTAGTATTTAACATACATTTTGAAATCAGTCTGCTGCTGCTGCCCCTGTTTCTTCAGCTCTTTAGATACAGCATGCCAGAGAGCCCATCAATTTTATTTCCACACCAGAATGTGGTGAGGAAACAAGTGCTTTGGTTTGGTTTTGTTCGGTGGTTTTTTTTTTTTTTTTTTTTTTTTTTTAATTGAACAGCATCTTTCCCAAAAAGGAATAGACATCTGAGGATGATTGCAAACATTCACTCCATCAGTACCGGACTCTGTAAGAATATGACTCTAAATGATTTAGGGAGAAACACTATTTGTCCACTTGTGATGAGCATATTTTTCAAGTTAGGATACCAGGGTTTTCTCTCTAGCAGACAGATGACAGCCACAGTTTAATCAAACTGACAAAGTAAATAAGAATGTGTTCAATATTTAACACACACTATGTAAATAACCTGTCTATGTTTATGTGTCTCTTCAGTTTCTCAATAAAATTATTGAGTGGATATGCTGTAAGAATATGTTAAAACATGAATACCATTTAATAAACAAAAAGAACTGTAGAGTTTAGTTTTAATTAAAGAACTGATGGAAGCAGTTTTGGAATCGTGGTTGTTCATTTCTGTTTTTTTTTTATTTGTGAACAGCGTTATTCACTAAAGGGGTCCCTATGAGAATGGCAGAAATCACTGTAGTTGGAAATGGCCAACCATCATTTCCCGTGAGTGCTTTGGAGAAGCTGATATAAGGAAAATATCTCTAATCTCCCTTGTGTGCTTTGTACAGAAGACTATTAAGAGGCACTTGGATGAAGATATACAAAATAATCAATAGCATAGGTCATACAGGGTTGGGCATTGTGTGATTTTTTTTATAATAACAAAAAAGAACATGCATTGAAATAGAAATATGAGAACTGCAAGCTAATGAAACATAAATTCTATTTCACTCTGCATTAATTTTTTCTTGTGTAACCCTTGGGCTGAGAGATTTATACAAGCCAAGACCTTACAAGAGTTCAGTCAAAGCTGGACATTTAAAAAGCAAAACAAAACATGAGAAAAAACAACTAACCACATGGGAAAAGAGACACTGTTTTTCAGATACAGTCTAAGTTGTAAGAAGAACATTAATTTTTGAATCTATTTTTCTTCTGAATGATTGCCTGCCTTTAGTTTCATTCAGATCTCAGTTGAGGTGAAAAAGTGTACATATAACTTCTAGTGCAGTGCAGTGCAGTGCAGTGCAGTTTTCACGTTAAAATTCTGTTTGTATAAAAGCAGGATCACCTTTCTGCAAAACTCTTCTGTTGACAATAGCATGCCAGCAAGGAACCAGTTGTTCTGACAGAACTCAAACAAAAGTTAGCAAAAAACACTACTGGTTCTTCTGCCAGGGCAAACAGATCATCTGCCAAGCTTGCTGCAAAGTAGATCAACTGAGAAATCCAAGCTTGCCTTTGGAAAAGGGACCTTTAAAGGTTAGCACTTTTGATTCAGACTTCTCTTTCTCTTAGTTGGAAGAATGCACTTTGTATATAACAGTATAGTAAAAAGATAGAACTTTTATTAGAATTATATTTAATTATGAGATGCAGGGCAGTATATTTTGGTTTGTTTTATTTTTTCAGAATTTTTGGTTGTGCTCATCCTGCCCTGGCTAATTTACAGAAGCAGTTAAGTGTTTTCAGCTGCTGTTGAAAGATATAATAATGAAAAGCATCTAACTTCCCACTGAATCAATATTTCAGCTCTGCTTGAAGCCATTTTCAGTAATCATTGGGTTCAATTGTTCTCATTTTAATATTATTAACAAATGGTTTCATTATATTGTTTAGGATAAGCGATGTAAAGTTACCAACACCTTTCTTTGGAATATGTGTTTTTCCCTTTTTAATATTTTAAGACAAAATCTTACCCCTGGTAAGACTTTGAAGAGTTGCCTTTGAATACAAATGCAGAAGAATTATGAAACAGGAACACAAAATACAAGCAGTTTAGCCTGTTTACAAATTATATGTTAGACATTGAGAAATCACTTTCTGTTTTCTCCTTCTATCCCACCAAAAAGCAGTAGCAGCAGCAACAGAGCTCTTCCAAATAAGTGTAATTTGAATGTTAGTTCAATTCATTTTGCAAAATTTACACATTGTCATTAGTATCTTTCAGCCAAGAGGGAAAGTATAGATTTTCCCCTCTTTTGAATGGCATGACTGTCAAAAAGGGGAGTTTAGGGGAGGTGTTCTTTTGCCTTTATAAACTAAAGTCAACATGAAATAAAGGATTACTACAAACATGTATGGTTCAAATGAAATCCACTGCATTGAGTCTCACAAAAAAAATCAGGTCTCTACTCATGCCTGGAAGAATGTCACAGGAAAATAAACTAGTCCTGGGACTGTGAAGCAGTCTGGGCTGTATGGACACTAAAGCTACGATGATGGAAAGATCTTTTTAGATTGTCTCTCTCTAAAGTCCTTTGTTCCCCATCTCATCACTGCTTGATACCTTAAAGGGTTCCTCTCTCTGCCATATTTCCCTCAGGCTGCTGCCTCACTCTTTCATTTTGTGGAGGATATCAAGTGGTGCAGGCTGTCTGGCATCATTTTTTTAAGCAGTGCATTTTTAAAATGTAGTGATGTCCCTAGAATTTAAGTAATATGCCAGAAAAAAAATCTCACTTCCTTAATGACTGCACGAGCTTTCCAACTTTGGGCTTACGTTGACTTTCAGCAGCTGAAGATCTGCTCATTTGCTTTATAACTTTCCCCATGATATAGGTCAGTTCATTCCTTACTTTCCAAGTGTCTTTGGTTGTTTAGCTGTTACTTTTCTTATCTTACATTTCCTTCAGCAAATATTTTGGGACTGAGTGTTTCAACACTATTCTCATGGAAAAATACTTCCCTATGCAATGTTTACTTCCAGTCGAGTCTTTTGTTATTTTGCCTTTGAGCTCTTGCTCTAACTCCTAGAGTCCCACAAGAACAAGAAATGCAGATGGATGCAAGGAAGGGAAAAAGCACACTATTCTCCTGCCTGTATAAGGGCACTTCTGCAAACACTAAATAAAACATTCCTGACAAAGAGGTGTTTCACTTTTTGTTTATTAGGGGCTAGATTCTTCTCCACTGAAATCAAATTCTCAAAGTCCCAGAGATTTTGATATAAATAGAATGTTATTGCTTAATCAAGAATGCATATTTTCTTCTTTTATTGATGTGGCAATATAAAAACAGAGATGTTCCTTTCCCTGTACTTCCAGCATAAATTGAAACCCAAGCTGAAATCTTTGGGTTTTAAAACAAGACAAAACAAAGATGATCAAACATCTTCTCTAGTTCTAAGAGATAGAATCGCTATCAGAGTACATTATTTTGAAATGGCTCCTTCTTTGATCAAAAAGACATTAGCTAAAGCAAATCTGTTGGGGATGTTTTAGGACGTGCCCAGTGAGACCCTATCACCTTACATAATTTACTTCAAGACAATGTTCCAGCTCCCATTTTCATGGACAACAGCCCTATCTCGTTCTCACTTCATTTGTTTTGACAAAGAACCCTTTTAGTCATGCACAACCTGCACGGCCAACCTGGACAATAATGCTTGAGAAAATCCAGGGGTTCTGGGCAAAAAGTATGCCTTGTGCCCTCTTAGTCTCTCATTGCTTTCCCAGATGGCACTGGAGCCCATGCTGGAGAAGGGCAGAAAGGCACTCAGGGTGTCAGTGGTGGAAGTTTTTGGTTTTTGTTTTTGGCGGGGTTTTGTTGTGGTTGGTCAGTTGTTTTTTGTTGGTTGTGGATTTTTTTTTTTTTCAAAAAAAGTAACTTCCTTTCTTGTGCCTTCCTGTAATAAGCTTGACTTATGAGACATGCCTTGCAATAATTAGTGTTGTACAATTACAGTACAGACACAGAAGCTCACATTTTGACAGCAAAATTGTAAAATGCGCTTACATGCGTTCATCGTAATGTAAATTGCACAACATAATACTAAGGGCCAAAACCAAACCTATTCCAAAATATATATTTTAGAAAATATCGGTTTGAATTTTTTCAGACTTATAACTTTTAAAGATTAAAGACAAATAAAGTAATTTAAATAATATTCTAGAAATGCCTTACCACTCATTGCAGGAGAAAATATTTCACAGAAATTCTTTCATTTCTGTCTTCATCTAAATTTTCCATTTTCTTTTCTATGACAAGCCTCAGGAAACAGTAAAAGAAAAGGAGAAATACTTTTCATTTATCATATCATTGCCTTTTCCACAATGCCTAGAATTAATTCTCAAAATCCTTGTGACTGATGCGTACAACTTTCTCCCATTCTGCCATTTTCAGAAAACATCCTTCCTGGTAAGAGGAGGAATTCCTATGTCAGTCCATCATGTGCAACTTTGTAAAATTGTAACAGTAAATGGGTTCCTTGCTTTGTGGCATAACAGAAGCACTGATCAGTCCCTCAGTATCTCTCCATGAGTCCCCTCTCCATTATTGAGCTTGACCAACATTTCAGTTTTCTGTGACAAGTGGGAACACTAACAGCATCTATTCACCCTTTCACATTCTTCTAAAGTTTCAGAAGGTGTCAGCAAGTATGTGAGATCATTTGCTAAAAGGAAGAATGTACTTATTTCTTATTCTTGGTTTATTAGTTTAAATAATCTAATTATTGAATTATTAATTCATATAATTTAACATGACTGAAGCACAAGCTAATTTCTCATCACTTTTTAAAGATATGACCTTGTAATGTTGGAACTTAAGAACAGATGTCTGGAAACAACTATGATGGGTTTGTTAAAGCCTGTAATACAATATAATGATATTGCAGTAACGGTCTAGTAACTGAGTCTTGATTCAGCAAAGCACTTACGCATGGCCTTAGATTCTCATTTATTTTATATGGCCTGAAGGCTTGCTTTTCATATCAGGATGGTGTAAAGCATAGCCAAATGAGAATACAAACAGGTTAAATTAGAATTGATTTTTAAGCACAAATTGAGGTCTTGAAAACACATTATTTCTATGTAAAAGCATTCACACTTATTTCACGTAGAGAAAGAATTTTGAAAATACATGTCAGGCTCTCATACATGTTAACAGTTGTAAGGAAGATGAAACAAAATTAAGAACAACACGCTGTGATCAGCAAAAGAAAAGCTATTAGAATGGATATAGCTCATTTTTAACAGAATTAAATGTTTCTTATAAGTGCAAAACCAATCCTCTCTTTCTGGAAAGACGGTTAGCATTGGTAGTGAGTCATGTATATTGCCTATTTTATGGATTAAAATTCCTCTACCACATCAGTTAAATCATAAATGTGTAAGAAAGGAGAATTCTTTTATAGATGGAGGATGAGGCTCTAAATGGTTCCTGTCTTTGTCATAATAGATAGTGCAGTTAAAATCTCCCCCCAAAATCAGCATATTATGAGGCAGACAATTCGATAAAAGGCTACTTACACAGTAATTCAAAAGAGTTCCTTTCTTTTCCTCAGCACTGGAACAAATGTTAATGAAGCAAGCACAAATTTGATCAAAGTTGTCCTGAACTTTTAATGACATTTTAATATCCCTAAATCAAAATAGGAATACTGTAATTTGTATCTGAATCAGACCAAGATTTTTTTTTAATATAAACACTGTCCAGTTTTCGGCAACTGCACATATTTGTGTTGTGTGATATGAAGATTTTTCATGAATTAATGTATTTTAGAATTATCCTGTGAAGGATTACTTGGTCTTACCTTTGGTAGCAGTTTATAGAGTATTTTACTCCAGGTTGAACTGCTGCTCCCAGAAATGTGCTTTCAGATGCAGGGAAAAGCCCAAGGAGCATTGGTGAAGTCAGCGGGCAGAGCAAGGTGTCCAAGGCAGAAATGGGATGGTGATTGCCCTGAGCTCCCCAAGAGGCAGCTGGCACAGCACTGGCTCTCAGGGTACATGGGCTGATGGGGAATCAGCCAGGAAATCACAACAAATTGGAAGGAACTTAAAGATCTATTCCTTGTTTACCCTCATGACATGGAGAGGATGTGCTGCCTACAGCTGCATAGAAGGATTAAATTCTACATGAAGGCATTAAACTCCTGCAAGGAATAATTGATAGAGTTTTTTTTCAACAGTGCTGACAATACTTGTGTGGACTGGTTTCAACAAATTCAAGCTGGAAGCTGGAAAAAAATTTACTTTCAATAGAAATAGTGAGCAAAATAATGTAATTGCTTTTAAAAATACTTCCTTACATCTTGAAATTCAAGAGTGTGTTCTTCAGCAGAGCAGGTGAACTGAACAGAATGGTGAAAGATGTCCTCTGTCCACATGCCAGTTCTGGCTGTGTAGCAGTTGCTGACTAAATCACCGTGAATGGATACAGGACTGCACTGTCTGGTGGGTGGTTAGGGAAAGCTTACCTTAAAGATGTTGATCCTATAATTGGGCAAAAGAAAACGTCATTCCAGGATGTAGATGACATAATGGATCACATGAAAGACGTGTGCATGTATCAGCTGAGCTATAGCAATTGCTCATGCACCGTGCACCACATTTGTGCTATGTGTACCCATAGATGCTTTGTCCACAGCACATGCCAGATGAAGCACCATGACTTAAATTGTAATTCTAAGACTATACCAAGTAAAATAATTCAACCCTGCCGTAAGTTGAGAATACAAAAAAACATAGTTACTGCAGGCCAGGCAACGTGTAATAATTTCTTATTCCGTAGTATTATGAAAATGTGCCAGATCCCAAATTTATCATCTAAATTATCAGTGAAAAAAGTGTGGAGAATTGCAAAACGCTTCTGTCTTTTCTTTCTCCACAGATATATGAGTAACTTATAAATAACTAAGAGACCTTTCAAAGTATCTATAAAATGCATATATTTGTGTATATGAGCATCATGGAGCTGAACTGTTCCATCTGCTAAACTACTAAAGAAAACCAGGCAGATGATAAAACATCTTGGGGTTGGCATGCCTTTCTTCATGGATAGTGACAAGAAAGAAATCCTAATATAGAGGAAAGAAGCAGCATGTGATATTCCCATATTTTTCAAAAAAATAATGAAACAGTGCACTGCTGATACGCAACACCTTGTTATTGAGAAACTCTTTCTAGAAGTGTTCAATGAGAGTTCCTGCACACATTCTTACTTTCTGCAGCTCAAAAAAATAAAAAATGCTACTTTTCCATCAGTCTCTGGAAGATCCTTTTAGTATCAACCAGGAAGGAGGCAAATGTATATTCTTCTGCTTGCTGTTACACTGTGTGCAGTGCACAACTCTTGTGCCATCTCTACTTGTTAACCTGTGACTTGGTGACACAATGCAGTCTTAGGCTGCACTTTTGGAAAAATCATGATACTTTGAACTCTCTAAAGCTTATTAAGAATAGCAGGAAATCAATGAGCTTTTGTATTATTCCTCAAAGTTGTGGCAGTGTTTAATATCATTGTTCTTCAGCTAAGATTATGTAATGGAGTGTGGCAGAGACAGAAGTCATTGATTTATGCTCCATAACTTCTATCAAATTTAACCTTACGTTTTATTTCAGCAGGGTTCAGTATAATTAGAGCAAATGCTAGATATCAAATAATTAGTTAGGTCCAGAATTTATGTAATGAAGTTAACCACTGCATAAATCTGATCTAAAAACTCTCTAATTAGACAACTGAGTATTACCTTTTTAAAACAAGAACAAACAATCAAATAATAACAACAAAACCACCCAAAACCAGGCACAGAAGGAAACCAACAATCTGAAATCAGAATGCAGCAGTGTTGACTCAATACAGAAGTTCTCTTTAAGGACAAAAGATTATAAATTTTTTCAATTGATGTCATGTATTTAACAAATCATGAGGTTCTCTCAGGTTTGTCCTTTGCAGTGAGCCTGAAATGCATCTTGGAATGAAGCAGTTACTTATATCTCACCCTAATGCCTCTGTAAGCCCATACTGAATTTATGCTGAACCTGCATTTGCAGCCATTGGAAGGGAATTAATACCAACATATGAACATAAGCTGCCAAATAATTTTTCAAGACCTATAAAGTTACAATATTTTTTAGAGTAAGATTTGAAAAACGCAACTAATACTTTAAGGAATTACTTATACAACTCTAGTTGTCCCAGACTACCTGAGTTCTGTGCAAATTTGCTGCATAGAATTTTTTTTTTCCAGGAACAGAATTGCAAGGATTGAAGCACTTTAAAAAATAGGAGCAGTTAAAAGATCATTCTAGCTGAAGATAACCAGTTTCAGCCTTCCTTCTGTGGCTGAACACTTCCCTCCTCCTCATTCTCTCATCTCTGGAGTAGAAAGTAACAGAAGGAAGACCTCTGCATTCTTTACAATATGTTCAGGAAAATGCAGTTTTTTTGATGATGACCTAGACTCAAAAATTAATTATGACAGAATGAATGATCAAAGACAGTAGGAACTCATTTTGATTAAAAAATGTAGGAAGTACATTTCCTTATAGTGAAATTTTTGTGACTCACCTTAGTTTTGGCAAGCTCCTAGTACTGCATAATGAATTTCTGAAATTTTAAACTAAGTGGGTTGCTTAATTAATCTCACTGACTCCCCTTTCATAAGCAAAAATCTTTTCAAGATCGAGACATGTACTTTTATATATAAAAAACCCCAAAACAACTGTCTCACTGGCCACAGTAAGCCAGTTCATCCCTGGAATATATTGATTGACTAAGACTGAGCTGTTGGAGCAATGACTTTGGCTCGTGCAGTCTGACTTGTTTAACATATGTAAAAACCCCAAGCTAAACAGGACAAACATAAAAGCAGCCTAGACCCTTAGTATTAAAATTGTCTGCAGAGACAGATTGTGTAATGTAGGGTTTATTGAATCCCTGCAGCTTTCCAGCAAAGCTCACTGTGTGAGATGCATGTACAATATCCTGGCGCAATTTAAATGAAAATGTTGTCTAGCCCTAAAAGCTCCATTAGGTGGTCTAAACTGAATAGGCAGCCATTTGCCATGTCCTCAACACCTGCTACTTAAAACAAGGAGTACTGTTACCATGGGTTACCAGAAGGTATTATGTATCAATGGTGTAATGATGAAATGATAGGAATTCATGTTTCTTGGGGGTGAAAATTACAAAACACACAAACCAGCTTTTATTAGACAGCTAAAGTGCCAAAGTCCAGCAGCACAAAGCACCATTTTTCAGCATAAAAGGACTGTGAAAATGTAAATAAACATCAGCTGGAATGAACACATTGTTCCTGAGTTATGGCTTCTACGTTTCTTATTGCCATGAAGAAAACCATCCCGCACCCAAGAGCTGTAAAGTATCCATGCTGGGAAAGCTGTGGAAGGTAGACAACGCTGTCAAGCATACCTTTCTTTCCAAGAGAAATATGCTTTGTGGACCTGAACTGCCACTCTGTTGAGTACCTTGATCTCCCCCTGAAACGTGGAAGTTCTCATCACCTCACAGGAACTCACTTACACGTGGTCTTTTAAGTTTTTTGTACTGGACAGCTGTCATCCAATCTCAACAGCTCATCCATAGTCAGCAAGGCATTTTTCTGGCATGTGCTGACATCCCCTTGACAGTTTAACATATGCTGCTGTGTTTTGTTGAACATGATTGGACTTGAGCATGTTGGACTTTTCCTTAATGCTTCACTGAATAGGTAGTTCTTACTGAAACTGATTGCTTTGCCAGGCTGGAGCCTGAAAAGTAAAAGGTGAATGCTTTAACATTTGCACTATTGAGATGTGGAGTCTAACTTGGTGGTCATCAAAGGCCAGACATACTACAGGAATTATCCTTCTGTGGCTTAATTTTGATAAAGTTATTTTTTTTAATTATGTAATTTTAAGTCCAATGCATCAAAATATGCTGTTATTGTCTTTCAGTCTAATGCAGTAGATATAAAAAGTCAGTTTTAGCTTTTGACTTGATTTTATTCATCAGTGGATTTTTCTATAAATGTGCAAGTGATTTAAAAATTAATTTTAAAAAATAGTAACAAAGATTGTGGATTTCTTGGAATCTGCATAACAACCCTGCAGAACTTTTGGGAAGACACTAGAAACATCATCTGAACCAAACATCGTCTGAATTAACTCTAAAGAATTTTTGAAAACCAGAACTTTTATTAAGGCTCACTACTTTGCACAATAATTCACTCACATAAAAAACCGCTGGGGAGTAGGAGAGGATGGAGGCATTGTAGCTGAAACTTAGATAATGTTAAATTCATATGTTTAACACTATCACTTCGTGTCATAAATCAGTGCAATCACTGGGATAACACCTTGCCTTATAGTCTTCTCTTAATTTTGCAACTTGAAATGTCGGGGAAACAGCCATTAGAACAGGCTTGCCCCAGAGAAGGCTGGTGGTGTCTTGGCCTGCATTAGAGGGAGCATTGCCATCAGGTGAGAGGTGATCCTTTCCCCCTTCTCAGCACTGGTGGGACCACACCTGGAGTGCTGAGCTCGGTTCTGGGCTCCCCAGTACAAGAGAGAGACCCAGATGTACTGGAGAGAGTCCAGCAAAGGGACTGCCACTAAGGTGATCAATACACTAGAGCTTGTCTCCTACACGGAAAGGCTGCAAGAGCTGGGACTGTTTCGCCTGGACAAGAGAAGGCTCGAGGGTGACTCGTTAATGTGTGTAAATACCTGAAGGGACAGTGCAAGGGGGATGGAGCCAGGCTCTGTTCAGTGGTGCCCAGTGACAGGACCAGAGGCAATGGGCACAAACTGAAAGACAGGAGATTTCCTCTGAACAACAGGAAACACTTTTTCACTGTGAGGGTGACTCAGCACTGGCACAGGGTGCTCAGAGAGGTTGTGGAGTGTCCATCCTCAGAGACATTCAAAAGTTGTCTGGACATGATTCTGAGCAACTGACTGTAGGTGTCCCTGCTGGAGCCCAGACTGGACAATCTCCAGCAGTCCCTTCCAACCTTTCTGATGCTTTGATAGCAAGGCTTTGAGCACAGGAGTGTAGTGAGTGGTGAATTTTCAAGGATGCTGTGTGTCACAGGAGTATTCACTGGGCCTGGTCATGCCAGAACTGCAGCGTGCCAGATCTGGCACGTTCTTAATGGCTGGATTTTTAAAAAAGCATTTGTCCTGTAGCAGCACTCTGGGTGAAAGCCCTAACCTTTTCCTCCCCTCAACGTGTTACTTTATTAAAAGAGGAAACTAATTTTCAAATTATCAAACTAATATATCTTAAAAGCCACAAAAAGATCCTATGTATAAAAAGACATATGAAAAAGATGTATGAATGGAACAGAGCTGCTAGGTTTAGGGGAAAAACATTTCACATGGTGGAAGTTCTCATACACCCTAGCTAAGTAGAGGCATTGTACTTAGTTCACTAAGCTAACTTTGAAATGATTTAGAATATCCTTTCTGAAAATTCGATAAAAGGGATAAAAAGCACTGAAAAAAGGGACATATGTCTTTTAATCAAAAAAGAATTTCACAGCCAAAGGGGACTAAAATACTTATACTGAATAAGTAATTGCAACCATCGCTTAGTGAAATGAAACTTCAGAGTCTATCATGACAGGTTTGATGCTGCTGTAGCAATACACTGAAGCTGATTAAATGTTAAACATATGCTATAAATGCTTAGTCTTTTAAAAAGTCATTTAATTATTTAATAAGTTTCAATCATGGGTATGCATTGCAAATTTTCCCAAAAATTCAAAGTATATTCAAATATTGTCATTATTATTTTCTTCTCTATTTTAGTTAGGTAGACTTTGAATTCAGATAGCCATCTCTGTAAATCTAAAAGAGTTTTAGGGACTTGGAAAACACTCCAAGCCAAGCAGAAGGTGCTGAACTAAGTCTACAATTTTGTCACTACAATTTTTTTAAAAAGTAATGGAGCTTTTCAAACTTACTGATTTAGGACATTTGTGTTGATAGGCCCCCTTGTGATTTTATTTTAAATATTATGTAATGCTTTTGGATAGCAATCTACAAATTAGAATGAAAACTAAGAGCAGTGCATTTCAACTATACGCCAGATAGATCATTATTTCTGATCTTTGATTTGATTAGTGAAACTTCTTGATGAGCAAGTGTTTAAAAGAAACATACTTACAGCTAGCAAATATCTGAGTATGAGACTGCAGAAATGCTGCCAGCAGCAGCCTTCAGCACTGCATGCTCTCAGGAAGGAGCTGCTCCTCCCTGCTCCTGGGTTCTGCCTGGTGGAGGCTGGAGGGGAAGCACATATGGATTTCAGCAGGACTGGGATGGGAGGGACAGAGACTCGTGACATATTCATTGTCACCACCAAATCCCAAGGTATTCTGACTAACTGATGCAAAAGTAATATTTCACTATTTGGTTTCCCTTAGATATAAACTAAGATTTTGTTTCTCCTTATCTTTATTTGACATAGCTAACAATACTGAATTGCTCATCAAATTGATATTTTTGTTTCCAAAACAGGCAACATGACTACAGGAAGATTTAAAACTAAGAAGATACTTGCACATGATGAGGAATCAAGTTGTATTAACCTAGTCTTACTTTAAACTTATTTTTTTATTATTATTATTTTGCAGCTGGACAAACTACAGGGCTGTATACAAGGAATGCTTTGATTTGGCCTTGGGGTACTTTTTAGTGGATGGCAAAACTGAATTTGAAAGCATCAGTATTCATAGAGTTCAAACTTATGTTTTATGGTCTCTGTGCCTGTTAAGAAGAAAAGTTGAAGATCATTTTGGTAAAGAAGACAAGCTTAAAGGTGTCTTTCTAATCTGTTAGGCTAATGAGATGATAAAAAAAAATGTTAATAGGCCTTAGCAGAACATTTTCCAGAGCAGGATAGCCAAATGTCCATCAGAGGTGGTCATGGAAAGATTAGAGTAAGGCAATGAAATGGTTTTTCTCCTGAAATATCTTCCACTTTTATAGTATAGGCTAATGTTTAACTCTTGGGTTGACCATCTGCAACAAAGAAACTTGTACGTGCAACACATAAAAAATAATCATAGTCTCACAGAATTAAGTTGGAAAAGACCTTTAAGATCATTTAGTCTCACCACTAACCAAGCACTGAACCAAGTCCCCGAGTGCTACATTTACATGCCTTTTCAAAAGATTAATAAATAAAGATATTAAACAGAACTGGCCCCTGTACAGACCCCTGGGAACACACTTGTGACCAGCCACAAAGAGGATTTAATTCCTTTCACCACCACTCTCTGGGCTTGACCATCCAGGCAGTTTTCTATCCAGGAAAACCCAGCCAAGATGTCAGCAGCCAGTTTCTGCAGGAGAATGCTTTGGGAAATTGCATCAAAGGCTTTACTAAAGTCCGGGTAGACACATCCACAGCCTTTCACCAAGTGTATCACATTTGATCCACTGTCATAGGAGCAGGTGAGGTTGCTCTCAAGCAGGACCTTTCCTAAGCCCATGCTCACTGGGCCTGATTATTCCCTTGTTGTCCTGTGCATGTGATGGCACTCAGGATGATCAGCTCCATGATCTTCCCTGCGCTGAGGTCAGACTGACAGGCCTGCAGTTCCCTGGATGCTTCTTCTGCCCCTGCTTGCTGAAGGGGATCACATTTGTCAGCTTCTAGTCACCTAGCTAGCCAAGACTGCTGATAAGTGAGAGGAAGTGGCTCAGTAAGCACTTCTGCCAGCCTCCTCAGTATCATAGATGGACTAGAATTTCCAAATTCAGTGCTCTCTAACAAACCTCAAACTTCAGTCTTCCACAGAAAGTAACTTGAAGAGTTTTTTCCACTATAGAAATGACTAGAGTGTTCCCAGCTACTGTGCAGCAACTTCCCATAGACAAGGACGACAGTCAGTAAAGTTTATTTGACAGGCTACTGCAAAAGAAGTTATCATAAAAAATTCATTAAATTTAAGCCTCATAATAACTTAGTGCCCATTCAAACAACATCATAGTACTGAATAGTAACTGTCTAAATGGAATAGGAAAAATACATTTAAAGAAGCAGCAGAAAGATATATAGATAACAAAGCAAAAACTGAAATTAATTTTTGAAAGTGTTCACTAGTAGATAGTTTCCACATGACTAGACACCTACTATTGAACTAACAAAAATAACACAGTTTTGAGAAAGTGTGTTTTATCTCATGTATGTAAAAATTTAATACTGTAAAATTACTTTATGCTTAGCCACATCAAAATCATCACCTTATTTCTCTTACCATTTATGCACTAGTGTGTGAAGTGTGCACATGCACAGAGACATTCCAATAAGATATTTTCCTTGCTTTTCTTGGTTTCTCTTAGTGAGAAGGGAAATTTCCCCATTCAAAACAAAACAAAACAGAACAAAAATCCCAAAATACCTCAACCAAAGAAAAAAGCCCAAACTCTGCCTCTTGTATAAAACCTTGTAATCACGGAGTCCTCATCACTGTCCCTAATCCAAAAATTTGGGGTTAGTAGTTCTCCAAATGATTTTGAGGGACTGCTTCCAAGCCAAAACTCAGGTCCAAAATTGCCAAAATCCAGTTCCATACATGAAAGACCTTCCCAACCCTTTTCTTTAGATATTAGTGGTAAAGAAAACTCCTGTATAATTTCAGAAATGGGCTCTACTGATGCACCTTATATCATACAATTAAGCAGGCGTGAGAGGAGTGATGATGGCCAGACCTGTGAGACTGACACGAATTAACAAGAATCAGCTGCTCTATGATGGAGATTTTATTTTCTTGCTCAGAAAATCAGTGAGAACACAGGCACTGAGGGAATGAAAGTGCTCTGAAGCTGTTTGGCTATAATCATCAGTGAAGAGCAGAAGTCACTGAGATGGTCAGGAAAACAGGAGTTTTGAACCAGGAGACGGGCAGCGTACAAGAGGGATGCTGGTTGTTAGCTAAAAAGAAGAAGGAGCAAAAAAAAAAAAGGAGAAAAAAAAAAAGGAGAAAAGGAATTTGCATGGGTAGTGGTATATAGTCCAAACTATGAAATTAGGAGTGTTGACAAAGTTTCTAGAAGTGTATTTTGTACATTATTTGACTATATGTATTATACTGCCACTCAGGACTGAAGGAATGTCTCTGAGTTTTGCATTTACTTTTCATTGTCATATTTCTATCTTGTGGAGTGAGCCTTTAGTTTTGACTGGCTTCAGTTTTTCAATTGTCCCCATTGATGCTATAAGGATAAGGAGTGAGAAACAAAGATTGAATTCCTGTGAGTTTTTCTATTAAATACATCAATTTGTGTGAAGAGTGATTAGTTAATATGAAAATATACTTTGCTGATTAATTCTTTTGAAAAAATTTAGATAGGCACAATGTCCCCTTTTTTTGCTATGGCTGTGAACAACCAGTCTTTGGGATCTGGTTTCTAGTGTAGTAATATTGTTAACTGCTATTTTCTGTGCAAGCAGGAGCCTCTTAAAACAACTTTTTAATTTCCCTTTTCCTCTGGTGAAAATATATTCCCTTACACTACTCTCAAAGAAGTTGACTCCAATTTACCAAAGGCTTTGGCATCATACCCTGAAAGCTATGAACAAATCAATACGTCGAATATTAACCTGTCACAATGCAGAAATGTGTTTTCTTGCACTGTCTTCTAAAGAGAGTTTTTATCAGGAGTCTCTCTCCATCTGTAAACTATAAGTCAAATTCAACTGAAAAATGGCACACTCAGAGGTGTGAAAATTTCCTGTGAAATGGAGAAAAAAGGCCCAACTGGCAGCCATTAGGATGTCAGAACTCAGAGAGAACTATTGTCCCTTTATGAGAGAGCAAGGCAACTCTGCTGAGATAAATCTGTGCTGGGAACATTGGCAAATCTGCTGGATGGCAGAAAGTGTTCATGGGAAAAAGAAGGTATTTTGAGCTCTAGTAGCTTTGATAGAAGCAACTGTGCTCTGATAAAGCGTGTGTTCCCACAGAGTAGATAAAACTCTTGATAAGGAGCGTTGGGAAGGTTGCCAATGTTGTATGAGAGATAACAAGGCTAGAGATGGTTTGGTACGGCTTCCATCAAAAAAATTTAGTCTGTTTGCCTCAAGAAAAGCTGCTTTTTTTCTGCCCTCCAGCATGAGAAATCATTATGTCCCTTGTGATAAACAAGGAAATAAAGGAGTCAGGGCAGTGGGGGAAGGGAGAGGAGCAATACTTCTTCAACACTTCTTACACTTGCCACTTGGAAAATCCACAGAACAAAAAAACCAAAACCAACCAGTGATACTAAGGTTGGTAATGCTGTCTCTAAAATTCAAGGGAACATTATGTTATGGAGACTCTAACTGTACCCCACTTCTCCCAAAACACATATATGTGTTTTGATGGTGGCTGGTACTGAATAGATCCAATAAACTTCTCACCTCCAGGTGCCCTGAGGTGGTGAGTAAGAAACAGGGTGGATGCTTGCTGGCAAGTTGTTTACACTGCCTAGATCTCTAGGGGAAGATTTTTGTTGACTTTTGTTTATGTTACTGAACTCAGCAGAATGTCTTTATTTCCCTTGAAGAATAATGCAGCAGTATTTTCCCAGTCATCTAATACATGACACTGGTAAATGTAGTTACTGTCAACATTGTTACAGAAATGTTATAATTCTAGAACAGCAGTGATTAATTTGCTTTTTGAGCTGCGTGCACATATATCAGATATATCAGTCAGCAGCTAGAGATCTCATAAGAAAGACATCATTTTACTAGAAAAATGTTATGGATAGTGTAGATGAGAAGTGTCCCATAGCTTAATGTTCCGTTGCATTTCAGGGCATTTTTTGGCAGAACCAAATCAAAGAAATCCTGTTAAAATCTTTCCAGCTATGCTCTTGTGGAAAACACTTATATATGTAAAGATCAGACCTAAATGAGAGGCCTAGGAATTAGTTCTGGAAAAATCTTTGAATAAAAGTGGAAAATCATAATATGATCTATATTTTCCATGTGGACATATGTGATGAAGATACCAAAGGTACTGGCATTCCTACCACTGAGTACCTTTAAGAGACACACTGACAAGATGGGTAAAATGTGTGTGACTGCTTGTTTCATGGAAATGCTTCTCCACCCTATCAGCTCATTTTAATGTGGATTTAGCAATAGGAATGTGTTCAAATGACCCTTGTTTGCCTTAAGAATGTATGAGCTGTGTGGTGCTTGTGAAGCTATATTAAACACAGCGAGTTGTGCTTGGTAAGGTGCTATAAAACAAGCCATTTATTTTATTGGTGCCTATTTCAATAATACTTACGTATACACCTGGTAATAAAGTAAATCCATAGCTACAAAAGATGGCAAAATTTCTTAGTTTCAGTAATTCAATTTATTATTCAAAATTTAGCAAAAAGTCTTAAGTTTATCAGCAATAATTAAATTATCAGTATAATTAGTGAAAGAATACAGTGGGGCTACTATTAAGCCTTGCCAATAGCTAATAATCTCACATAAGAGTTGTGAAAATTATCACTTTCAGTTGAAAATGTAACTAAAACACAGTGATGCTAATAAACCTCTTCCCACTTCATTGGGATAAATTGCACCTATTTGCCTTTGAGCACATAATAAACTGTTACGTAAGGGTTTTACTCTTAGTCTTGTCCAATCACTTCCATGAACACAGAGTGGCTACATCATTTTTCTGCTTCAGTCTCTGATATCTGCTTTACATTGGTGAAAACAAATTCTTACAACAGTTAGAGTAACAATTATGAGTAATTCTTTTGCAAGTTTTCAGGAAATAACTGATTAAGTGGAGAAAAGATACTTCCCCTTATAGCTAGAAGTGGTGACTATAACTTATTCTATCAAATTATGTCCAGTATATAGCATCTCACCTGGTTGGTTGAATTCTATTATAATAAGAGAAATATGTTAGAAATGGCACATAAAAATCTCTGGACTGTGTAACTATTCTGTCAAGGCAACAGAATATCTTTTGAAATCTAAGGTGACAGAGTTTGATACAATGAAGATTCATATTCATAAAAGATTCTTAGGGAAAATAGACAACGGGAACGGATCAGTATATTCTGTCAGGATAAGACAGACCAAGCAGATGTTGTTTTGACTTTTCCAGTGATTCTTAAAATTAACAAGTTAGTTACTTAAGTTTTGCTGTCATTTCAGATAATGGCTGAGTCATGTACAGTGCAAAATTACTGTCAAAGATTGGTTGCACCATCTACTTGTTCTATAGCAAGCGAGAATCTGTTTGAAAATACATGGACGAAAGGAAAGAGTGAAGCAGAAGGACTGCATTTCTGTTGAAACACTATAGCATATGGTAAATATAAAACATTTCATATTTGCATCAGACGTAGAGGGAGCATCTCTCTTGATTGGAAATATAAAGATATTTTATTTTAAGGCTATTATAAGGAACCATCAGTGCTTAAATATAAGCGCTTTTCTACTTCTTATAACTGGAAAATATTATACTTTGTAGATGAAATAGTTATGATATATTAATATGTGAGAAGACCACATTTCCATGTATGTAAAGTTAGAAATAGAAATACAGTTATAGAAAATATGGAATATAAAGCCAGACACAGAAAACATGTGGAAAAATGTCTTTTATCCAGCCATCAAGGTCAAATGCATCTGGGACAGGACAGCCCTGGATGTATGGACAGACTGGGGAACGAGACACTGGAGAGCAACACTGTGGAAAGGGACCTGGGGGTCCTGTTCAGTGGAAAGTTGAACATGAGCCAGCAGTGCCCTGGCAGCCAGGAGGGCCAGTCCTGTCCTGTGGGCATCAGGCACAGCATCACCAGCCAGGCAAGGGAGGGGATTGTCCCGCTCTGCTCTGGGCTGGGGCGGCCTCACCTCGAGTGCTGGGGCAGTTTGGGCACCACAATTTAAGAAAGACATTAAACTAGGAGAGAGCATCCAAAGGAGGGCAACAAAGATGGTGAAGGGCCTTGAGGAGAAGCCGTGTGAGGAGCAGCTGAGGGCACTTGGACTGTTCAGCCTGGGGAAGAAGAGATTGAGGGGAGACTTCATTGCAGTTACAGTTCCTCCTGAGGGGCAGAGAAGGGGCAGGCACTGATCTCTGCGCTGTAGTGCCCAGTGACAGGACCCAAGGGAATGGCCTAAAATTGTGTCAAGGGAAGTTTAGGTTGGATATTAGAAACAAGGTTATACACCCAATGGGTGGTTGGACACTGGAACAGGATCCCCAGGGAAGTGGTCACAGTGCCTGACAGGGTTCAAGAAGCTTTTAGACAATGGTCTTGGGCATTTGGTGTGATTTTTTGGGCTGTCCTATGCAGGGTTAGGGGTTACACTCAATGAACCTTAAGGGTCCTTTCTCTGATTTTCTGATTTATTTGCTCTCTCATTAATGCCTTTTTCTGTAAGTGTTCTTCCTCACATGGCATTTCCCAGGTTGAGACAATGTGTTTGCACAGGCAAACCTCATATATAAATTTCAGCTTGCAAATTGGAATTTGAGCTTTGTGATTTTTTTATTAAAATACTAGATTTCTTCAGGCAGAGTTACAGGCTTTAAACAGGCTTTGATTAATGGTAACTATGCTTAATTTCTTCTCAGTGGATTCAGAGGATCAGCATGCCTTTACTCATGAAAGAAAAGACGGTGCCTTAAAATGAAGGAGTTGTGTCACCCTAATTATAGCAATCTTATTCTATTCAGAAGTTATACAAATTGCAACAACTAAAGAATTTCAGCAGATAGTAAAATCAGATTCTTAATTTTAGTGTGAGTCATGAGGATTTAACATTTTACAGCTTTGGACCTGAAATAAGACATCTTAATTATCTTAGCAGTTTCACACATAAAGTGATTTACATGCCACCTCCTACCCGTCAACCTGGGGTTTCCTTTCACTTAATTAAATTTCTAGAAACACACATTATATATGCTGTACTCTGTTGCCTTCATAAAGCGTGTTCTTCTCTATATATCACATCCCATTTTGTATACATAAATGCTGTAAATGAAGGGATTTGTGTCTCTCTTGGAAGTTTTAGAGAATATCATCATCTTGTCATTATTTTCTTTGGGTTTGTTTTTTTGTTGTCTGTTTGATTGGTTTTCTTTACAGTATTTCTTACTATTCAAGCAGTCTCTCTGTAAAATTTAAAAATTAACATTAGGGTTGTGGAGGGGAAGGGGCTTGAAAGAAAACCAAATGTTCTGAGAAAAGCTGTTACAACATCTCAGGGAGTGAGAAGATAAGCGATCTTCAGCTGGAAACCCTGACCTCAGTAGAATAGGAAACTGAAATAAATTTCCCCAAAAGCTTATAGTAACATTCCTGAACATGAAGCCATATTCTACCTCCAGTGAAAAGTAAAACATTTTCCCCAGAAAGCAAGAATGGGGATTTTTTCAAAATACTAGTATATACACGCATACAGACTCTCAAAGACTTTCAGCAGTGAAAAACATTTCTGAAAGGGAATTTGAAAGTGCCATGGTAAAGTGGGAAATTCTGCAGCACCTACTGCAGGATTATGGAGTTGGTGGGTCTTCAGTAGCCTCCTGTGTTTTCACTTTTAGGAAATTTCAACAGGCACTAAGATGTTCAAAACACCCTGGAAGGCAATTTTGCAGAGAGCCCCACAGGGCTGACTAACACAGCTCAGTCCAGACAGGTTATATGATTATACTGGGATTTTCAAATGTCCAGTCATGAGGAGGACTCAAAAGATAATGGCAGATTTTACCCTTGGTGTTTTGGAAAAGAGAAGTTTAGTGACTGTAAAATGCTATTTGAAGGTCAAGGTTTTATTTTTGTCTGTAGACTCACAAATGCCAGCAGATATTGGAATAGAGAAAATGAAAGTACTTTTATGTTAGGGTGATAATATCAAAGGTGTTAGCCCCCTGTAGAAAGTTCTCTTAAAAAATAAGTGTAATATCTGGATTTTTGTAAATAATAAGAATCAGCCTAAGACACGTTTTGGTGTTACCTGTATGATTTGAATCTGACTTAATTCAACCAGGCTCTGAAGGAACACAATCATTTTCCTGAAACAAAACTCAACTCTTGCCTACAAAATGTTCTAGTTCTGCATTCTGCCTAAAGGCCTAAACTCTAATGGTTATACCCACCAAAATTAAGAATGAGCTCCTGGACACACTAATGTAATTCACTTTTTCTTTGTAAGAAATTAAATAAATTATAAATAATTATTCATACAGAGACTGTAATCACTGCCTATAACTAAATGACTCAGAAAGCAGGACCTGCTGGTATCCCTTCCCTGAAACCATCTGGCAGTGAAAAAATAAAGTATTAGACATGGCAAGTACATGACGAGTCAGTGAGCATTCTTACTGGAAACAGTTGTCATAATCAGGAAGTCCCTTCGAAAATTTGCTTTTCATTTAAACCATACTTGAGACTGTCTGTTCAGGTGATATTTTATATTGAGGTCTAGAAACTGTTCATAATATGAATAATACTTTCTTCTGGTACAGAAATTATTGACATAGAGAGCTGTATAAAGAAATTGTATAATGTTGTTGCAAGCTGAAAATGATCAAGAAATTCCTGTTGACAAACACTAGTGAATATATTTTTAAGATATAGTTACTTAATAGTGGCTACCTTGCAAGTTTTAAGCAGGTGCTCAATAAGGGATTCTGATGTTTCCTATACTCTTACTGTGTTTATCTGTTTCCTTAGATTTTTAAATGTGAATTAAAATACTAATGGAGTGTGATTCTACACCTCTATCCAATTCAGGGAAGCAAGGGCACATAAAAGGCAGGACTGGAACTTCATCAGCTGGGTCACCAGCTCCGTCACCTATGTCTGAAGGTGGAATCCTGACATCAGCCGAGTTTTCAAAGATACAATTTTCAGCACACATTCCTTGCTTTAAAATATGAAATATTTATCTGAATTTTTTCTATTGCACATGAAAAAAAAAGGAATAGATATTATACTGGACTGAATTTTTGAGCACTAAATTTATTTTAATCCATCAATTTGCATTGCAGTTACAGACAGATAGAGGTTGTAGACAAACAAAACTGACTCAAAGTACTTGCTGCATCTTTCGATGACCACCGGCAAATTTGGAAATATACTGCTTACACATTTTAACGTATTTTGGTGGCATATTTGATGTGGGGAAGGTCCACAGTGAACAAGTTAATGAAGGGTAATCTCCTGTGGGTGGCACCCCACACTGAAGCAGGAGAACAGCATGAGGAGCATCAGAGACAATGTACGTTGAACAGGCTTCAAACCCCATTCCTCATCCCCCTGTTCTCCCCTTGGGGGAGGAGAGAGAAGAATTGGGACTGAACTTGAGCCTGAGAGGAAGAGAGATGGGCTGGTTTTTTTTGGGATGGAGATTATTTCCTTCATAGAAGCTCGTATGGTGCTGTGTTTTGGATTTGGAGCAAAACATCGTTGATAATAGGCCAGCATTTTACCTACTGCCAAGCATGGAGGTCTTTTCTGCCTCTCCCCCACAGGTGGGGAGGCTGGGGCTGCACAAGAGGTTTGGAGGTGACACAGTGGGGACAGGTGACCCCAGCAGACCCAAGGACTATCCCACACCATGTAGTGTAATAACTCAGTGTATAAACCTGTGGGAGGAAGGAATGCTGCGTGTGATGCTGTTTGTCCTCCCATGTCAGTGTTACACATAATGCAGCCCTGCTTTCCTGGGGACAGCTGCTGGGACACACAAGCAGTGACTGAATTCCTTTTTCAGCTTTGTTTTTGTGCATGGCTTTTGCTTTACCTATTACACTGTCTTTATCTGAACACATGAATTTTCTTCCTCTTAGACATCCAATCCTTTTCCCAATCCCACTCAGAGAAGTGGGGCTAGTGAGTGAGAGGCTGTGTGGGGTTGAGCTGCTGGCTGGGGTTAAACCACAAAAGGTGAAATGATTGAGGGTGGTAATAGATCTGTTATGATTTATTAACCTACACTGTTTAATTGACAACAAATTTAATTAATTTCCCCAACTTGTGCCTGTTTTGCCCATGATGGTAATTCGTAAGCGATCTCTCAGTCTTTATCTCAACCCACAAGGAACTTTTTGTCTTATTTTTCTCCCCTTGTCCTATTGAGATGGATAAGTGCTTCCAGTGTTTTTTTTTGCCATTGAACAAGTTTAACTCAAAGAGAACTGGGTTCACTGACTATTAATTTTTTTAGATTTTAAAATTCAGGATATAATTTATAGTTTATCTCTATTCCACAGACCAATATTTCTGTTAAACTATTATTCTTTGAACTTCCTAAAATGTTTCAGTCATCTAGGTTAATTTAACTAGAATGACAGAAAATTAAAAATGCAAAGTAAAAAAGTGATAGAAGTTGCCCAGGTGGGTTTATCTCAGGAGAATAGAAACTTAAATGAAAGGTCCATGTTAAGGTGACATCAAAGAAAGTGTCTCCTCTTTTAACAGGTGACTCTCTTATCAACCCCCTTTATTGATAATATCAGGATTGCTTTAGTTCCAGACTTTAGAGTTATCAGATAATTTCACAGCCTTCACATTCCCTAGGCTGTATTCAGGTTGACTTTTTGTACCTTTCATCTCTCTAAGTCACATTTTATCATAACTCTTTTTGCTATCTAAATGTGAGAGAAAGAAATTCTGAAGAATTCTGTTTGGTGCTGAAATAATGAAAAAAAACCCAAACATTTTCTTATAGCCCTGATGATTTGATACACTGACAATTCAGTTTGTTACCAAATAAATAAGAAAAAATGTAACGTACAACTAGACAAAATCTAACATTTTTGGTTTCCAAAGTGAGACGTCACTCACCTATATATACCGCTGGTTTTCTGAAAACTTTCTAAGATGATTAATCTGTAAAATATACATTGGGAAAGCTGTGGCATTTCTTTTCCGTACTTCAGACTGCTCTGAAGCATAAGCTGAACTGTTCACTAGAAAATGCAAACTTTGCATAAAAATATTATTCCTGGATGCACAGTTGCACTCGAAGTGATCTCAGGCATCTGACCAAATAGAAGCAAATGTCCCCTTTTTAATACTTAGAATGAAGTTTTATAGGTATATGACTGTGCACAGCTTTATGTAACCTTTTTAGTTAACATGATTTTTTTAAGAAATAAGGCATTACCGTGCAGATAAAATACAAATTACTTGGCTCCTAACAAGATTTTAAAAATATTGTAAATGAGGATTTCTTGAGACAATGCTAGGAGTTTGCAATAGACAGTGAGTGTTGGGTTTGCTTGTGAACATGGCGTATTTAGAGAAATAAACAGTGCTAGAAATTGTATTATTATGGAAGACTGGAACACTTTACAGATAGAATATGCAATATCATTACTGGTACTGATATAAAAGCTTCTAGATTTCTCTACCACTCAAATGGAAGAGGGTTAAAAATTTGTTCTCATAAGTATTAGAAAGATAAAAGAAAAGCCTAAATAAAAAATAACCCTGGAGCAGAAGATAACAGAGATTTCACTACAATAAATAAAAAGCTAAACTAGAGAAAAACAGAGCTAGCAACTACAGGTTTACAAAAGGAAGAATATGAGAAGATCAGGGAAACCATTAGGGAAGCCAACAGGTCAGACTGCCTTTTGGAAATAAATTTTGAGGAAACTTTGAATGAAGCTAATTGGAGTTGTCCTTGCACAGAAGTTGGAAACACTTGTAAGGAACACCTTTAAGACCAGATTAATTTGATATTAATCTCTGCATGGTAGTAGACAATCTCTTGCTACTAGGAGTAAGTAGAGAATCAGTAAAGCAGATAAAACAAAGAACAGAACCGCATATAAAGAAGTTATATAAATATGGATATATAGAAGTTTACAAAAATTACATGAGAAATGTCAAAGTAAAAAAACGAAGAATTATAAAAAATTAGAACCATATATAAATACAGGGAGATTAATACAGAGATAAAATAGAATTTGAAGATAATCTAAGTAGGGCCCCCAAACCTTTCATTTAGTTTTAAGTAAATAATAAAATCAGGGACAAGGCAAACGGTTGGGAATGAGTACACAGAAAAGAATATGATTATGTTTGAATTGGATGTCAAATATATGGAAATATATGAAATTTTGTACACTAACTGGGGAGCCTGAGTACTGTGGGTTCTAGATTTTCATACTTCAGTACAAAAAAAGTACATGACTGGTGGAAAGAGGCATACGGAACGTCTGAGTTACTAGATCTCTCTGACTTCAAATTCAACTAGAAAGAAAAATCAGGAGCTGTTGGAGAGTGTATTTACTTCATGAACACATGGATTATTCCTCTCCAAGTGAATAACTCTTATTTCTTTTCATATAAATGAATTCAGACTGATTTCCTTTATACTAACACAGAGAAAGGAGA
>VWZT01005940.1:2047372-2100051 GCA_013397055.1 Pachycephala philippinensis | reverse complement strand
GTTAATTTAAGAGATCAGGCTCAAAACTCACACCACTGTGCATTACACTGTCAGCTTTCCCATCTTTTATGACAACCGATTTAGAGCAAATACCTGTGGGAGCTATTGCTTCTCAGTGTGATGCTCAGTACTTCAAGCTGTATGTGCACTGCTCTTTATCCTTTTCCCTACCCTTTTTTTTTTTTTTCCTTTTAACTCTAGTGTGCCTCTCATTAGGATTTCTGTTTAATGCCCTAGGAATGTTTTCTGCATTTATAAGAAGCAGATAATAGATGCATGCACTTCAGTGTTTGCCATCTTGGCTTCCCTTTAATGTAATTCATTATTCCACAAATATATGGTATATAGTGCTGCCAAGTTAATTTGTATAATAATAATGAGCTATTAATTAACATCCAAGAACACATGTTTCTTCCAACAATTTGTGGTAATAAAGTAATTAATGAAATTCAAAATTTCATTCTAGACAGGAAGTCTGACTGCTGTTTGGAACATTGCAACCCTTTTCTCTTTGAATACAATCAATAAATTCCAATGTTAATCTACCAAAAAGGGTGGAAAAACAATACATACATAAAGACAGAATTGTTGTGTGGTGCTGTTCTTCTCAGAATAATTACATTACTTTGCTGTTTTATGTAAAAAAAATATTCAAAAGATGTTCCCATCAATAAACATTAGCCTGAGAATAGCTTGCTGTTCCCTACTGATTGAAAAAAGTTTCAATTTTTTCTCATCTAAACAAAAAATCTTCTATTTTCTTACTCCTCATACTGGTATATCATGATCTTCAAGGTCTTTGAAATCACTGAGACATAAGTTGTGAACAAAGTGCAGTGCCCGAGAGCTGTACACTTTACTCTGGGAAAACTATAGATCATGCTGTTGGCATGAATCTAAAAGTAAAAGTAACAGTATCTTCGTCGCTCAATCTGACCTGAACATCAAGTGCCTCAATAGCATCACTTGATTTTCTAGTGATGACAGTCTCAATGAAGAGGAGTGTAGTTTAAAGCAAGTATAATAACAAATTCTCCTCAAAATCTTTCAAGTGCATGAAGCTTATGTAAAATTGGGGTCTAATTTTGCAGAGAATTCCGTTAAGTTCAGTGGATATAGGGACTGAATTTTCTGGAAAAAAGCTTTGTAATATTTGCACTTCGCAGAATGTTTAGCACATTATTTTAAAAGCCAAATAAATTCAGTTTCTAGTACTCAACAAAGTAACAGAACACAACAAATAAATTCAGTTTCTAGTACTCAACAAAGTAACAGAACACAACTGCTTGCTGTTTATTATATATTTGGCAACTAATCCTCCTCAAATGAATCACAGTATATGATATGAGTTGTACTTATAAAACAAATCAATCTCCACTGAACTTTATATTAAATCAGTTTTTAATCATTCACAGAGGATTTTTTCCAACATGGAAAATTATGAGGAAAATTGAGAAACACATCCACATGACACTTGTAAAAATTTTTCCTTTTGGCAGATTCTCAGCACAACTGGGGCACACAAATTATTTACCAACTCTTTAGTTGTGTTTTTCAGCTTATCATGAACCATCAGAACAGAATCATACAACCACAGAATGGTTTGTGTTAGATGGGACCTTATAGGGGAATGTTGCAACCCCCCTGCCATGGGCAGGGACAGCTCCCACTAGACCAGGTTGCTCCAAGCCCCATCCAGCCTGGCCTTGAACACCTCCAGGGATGGGGCAGCGGCAGCTTCTCTGGGCACCCTGTGCCTCACCACCCTCACCATAAAGAATAGTTTCTCCTTCAATTATTTATACAGTTTTTTTTCTATATAAAGACATTTGTGTAAAATATACAACTTAAGCTTGAGTGAAGTTATGTTGAAAAGCATAGATTCAGATTCCTTTGCCAACCATCTTGCTTAGGAATTTTTTTCAAAATCAAGACTCATATCTTTCTGAAAAGTACATCATGTGACTTCTTATGAGATGTGATAATAAACACCTTTAAACAAGCAAACAATTAAATATTCTAGGTTAAGCACAAACTGGAGGTGCAACAAGCACACAAGAATCCTTGAGCATCTTTGACATCTTCAAAGACCATTTTCTTGCTGAGAGATGTTCAATCACACTACTGTTAGTGTCTGCTGCAAACAAGCAGTGTATGTTTAGCCCAGAGCTCTTCTGAATGATAATGAGAGGAACATTATGTATTACATGACATATCAAACACATATCATTCATATCTTGTCTGGTGTTGAACTTTGCCCTGTAGGTAGCCATGTTCATGAAGCCCTCTCCAACAACCAGATTATTGGTACAGATGTTGCAGGATGTGGCTGTAGAGACAAGCCAAGACTCACACGTGGAGAGCAGTGAGCAGACACAGCAGCAGTGACAGCCAGCACAGAACAGCAGTGACCACCAGCCTCCTCTGTTTGTAATTCTGAGAGGCGCTGGTGGTTCATCTCACTGGTGACTATTCTACATCACCATAATATTTAGGAGTGCTGTTCCTGTATAAGCTGATGTAAAACATGAAAAGAAACCCTTGAAGCAGCTGATGAAACATAATAAATCAGTGTTTGAGAGCATGTCAGAGAGAGGGATTCAGAGCAGCTCTGTGGCTGTTTTATCTAAAACAAGTCACTGCACAACTTGAACACACAAATGTCTTGGCACAAATTATCTTCAGGACATTAAACTGGAAAGTGTGGTGACCAGTATGGTGATTTGTGAAGGCAGACTAAACTTCTTATATCTGCTCTCAAATTCAATGAAAAATGAAAACCATTGCTAATTCTCCTTTTTTAACCTCTGGTCTAATCTATTTTATCCAAAGACCCTATGTGAACTGTGTTTGAATGATGTTATAATGCACAATATGTTAATCCTGCATTTATTTTTAATTTAACTAATGATCGTTGATTGTTATTAAAAAGAGGAATTTTTTTTGTAGGTGGTATTATTTGTTACTTTGTGAAACCAGGTCAGAGGTTTTCAATGTTATTTTTTTTCTATTTGTGACCTTCCTTTTCTTTCTGTTTGCAGTATCATATATTGTGAACTGCTTTTCTCAGTCAGCTTCTCTGGAGCTCTTAGAAGTGCACAGGCAGCCTCCAAGAATGCCCAGGAAGCAGGCTGGATACCTCTAGTCATATTTTACTTATTTTAATCATGTAGTATGGAGATACCTCCCTTTCAGAACAAACAAATAAAAACAAGAGAAAAAACTTGTGAAAGACGTTATTTAAAACAAAAACCAAAAAACTAACAAACAAACAAACAAAAAAACCACCAAAAAAACCTAAAAAAACCCACAAACAAACAAAAAAAACCCACCAAACCTCCCAGGCTTTTAAAGTTCATGTACTGACACTGACAGAGATTTTCCCTCTGTTTCCAGAATGTTTATTTTAGAGACAGGTAACTGCTGGTGCAAATGGGTACAGAATTTCAGAATCTAAATATCTTGGTATGTATTATTTTTGAAGTCCTGGTGTTTATTTAGAGAAACACAGTTCTGTTAAACGTTGTAAAAATGTGATTGCTGCCCATAATGCACCCTGTTACCTCTGTTGTATACCAATAGTTACCTGCTCCTATGACCAAGTTATTTATAAATATCTCCTGGCAAGGCAACAACACAAATTTTTTTTTGAACATGAGTTTCTGTCCTTCCTCTTGTAGTCATGGGATGGGATCCATCAACTTTTGCATTCGACTCAGAAAATTGGACACATGTCTTAGCTAGTTTTTATAGTCTTTACAGATGAGTACAAAGACAGTGCTTTCAGAATTTTGTTTCTTTTGTTTTCTTGTTTTTAAAGGGAATATAGAATGAATTAATTTAGGTGTAGATATCATGTCTAGATTTAACTGATCCTCATCTAACAAATTTTCTGCTCCAAAATCAGTGAGTTTAAGGGAAAAAAAGTTTCTGAAATGCTCAACAATGAAATTGGGCATTAACTAAGGTAGTAATTGGTTTGCAAACAAACTATCATAAATTCTCAGCTTTTGATCTTGACTGAGTTTGAAAAAAGTAAAACTTTTTCTCTGGGAAAATTTGCTGCTCAAAGTTTCAAATAATGATAACAACCTCTTTCAGTAGAAGTTCTTCGAAAAAAATTGCTCTTGCCATTTTAAAAATGTGCACTATGAAAGATGACAAACTGTTAAACCTAGGCTTTATTAAAATGTGAGACGTTAAACTAGAACATAACAGCATAAATTCAGAAAGCAAGAAAGGTAAAATTAAGTGAAAGAAGAGACAAATGTTCCCTATGATTATGTCTCAGTGCTTTCCTGCATTGCAAAATGCTCCCACCTCTCCTCAAGGTTTCCTGGCACCTCTGAAGGGGGCTGCATTCTGGGTCACTTCCTTGTCACCTCTGATTAAATGTTGGCATCTGTAATGAAGACATGAACACTTCTGCAGTCACCACCGTCTGCTCTCTTTCTTGTAAGTTCAGTTCTAACCAATGGCACTGAAGATAAAATCACAGAATCACAGAATCATAGAATCATAGCAGCGTTAAGGTGGACAAAGACCTCTAAGATCATCAAGACTACCATCAACCTAGTACCATCATCATCATATTTTGCCATTAAACTATGTCTTCAAATGCTGCATCCAGATTTTTTTAAACTCTTCCAGGAGAAAAGATAGATCTTACTTACTATTCATTTGAACTGATCTGATCCTTCCGAAAATACTGCAGTCTTCTCTAACTACAGTCCTGTTAATTCTTAACTCTTAATAGGGAGTCCATCTCTGTGAAAAATGAAAAGACTATAACTTTGTTATTAACGGTGAAGACCATACATCCTACTTTTAAAAGTGCTGTTTTGTCATATTACAGATGTTAAAAACCTAAACATAGATAGAGTTGAGCAGTAAATAAATGTGCTGAAAAATCAGTTGTTGTTGAGATGATATTGCACTAATGACCACATACACACACAATGTAGGCAGACACAGAACTTGTGCGAAATGTTTATTACTCTGGGACAGTTGTTTTCCATAGAAATCTAATGCATAGTATTTTCAAATTACCTCTTAGCTGCATGGCTGGAAAAGATAATGAAGATATGACCATATGATATTATGTTGTGAAATCTTCTGGTTTTCCACTTATAAGAATTTTCATGTATTTTCATGGAAGTATTTTGCTCCTCAAAAAGTGGCTTTTATAACATTCTTTTTTGCTTTTAGAAAATTCAGGGATATCTGACAAGTTTCTTCTCAGCAGCATATTATTAGTTTACTTTTGTCCTTTTTTTTTCTGTTTGTTCCTGTCACCTCATCTTATTTCCTCGCTCTGCTGTTCTGAGGAGAGAGGAGGCAGGGGATCGAATGAGTGCAAGAAGGTAACTCCTCACACAAACCAGAAATATGCCATAATTCTAAAAGGAAAACAGCTGAGAAAGAATAAATCTTGTTTTAATGTGCCTGAGCTTGTATTAAAAAATACAGATGTACTGTATGCATATGAAATTTTTGATTAAAATGTCTCTCACCAGTCTGTCTCTTTAATTAAATAAAACCTGCTTGGTATTAATCAAAGCATAAAGAATTTATGCCCCAAATCCAGATTAATTAAAAGCCCAGAAGCTTGAAGAACAGACTGTGTATAAATACTAAAATAAATCAATCTAAACATAATATTTATGTATTGGGGCTGTGTATTCAAAAAATATAAATAATTCCAGAAAGTGATTTATGGCAGATTGACTGTGGAAATACATTGCTTATTAGGATATATTTAAACATGAAGTTAAGCAAACAGTTTGATTTACAAATTTTCTTTTTAAAACACTTAGTTTTTAATTATAGCTCTATTGGAACACTTTCTGATGAACAAATCATTAGAAATGTGCTCTTTAGTCTTCCACTTAAGTAAAAACAAAGGCTGCAAAGCTTCTCCTGTGGCCCTGTGGATTTGACAAAGTCATATTTAAAAACCCTATATTTGTCTTTCTGGGAACAATGGAGCAGAAGTATCTTCAGTACTTCTGGTCCTATTAGTAACAAAATATATTAGTTTTGGAAGAAAAATATTTTGATTTTTGCCTAGAATTGAAGTGTAGGTCAGAAAATGTGCTTGAAAATGGGGTGAGATCTCTTTGAAAGAAGGGAGGTGATACTGGGGCCCAAAAGCAGACTTTTGTAATGCACGGGAAGCCACTAATGAAAAAATGAATGAGAAAGCAGAAAGCATTCAAGGGAGTTCCTAACCCCTGCCAGTTTCTAATCTGTCCCAGAATTAACTATAACTCTCTAAATAGGAAAAGTTTGCCTTAGCATTGGCATTACAACCCCTCTCCTTCACTTCACAACTGTGGATCTGATTTTCAGGATCTATCATGTCTCAGAGTGGAGATAAGGAAATTCTCAGTTCCATGTGAAAATTCAGCTTTGAGCCTTCTACTGAAAAGCAGTAATCAGGAGACTGTGCTCCTCCAAGGTTGGAGAGAAAGGTCACAGTGGATGTTCCAGTCTCATTCCATCATTAACTATAACAGCCTGAAGAGCTCATAACTCACGAAGCTGCAGAGATTATGTTCACACATTTACCTAATCCACTAAGTAACAAGTTGATGCAAAATGCCAGTTTACAAGATAAATGGACTACTGTCTCCACTGATACAAAAGATATTGAATACTCTGCTCAAAGGGTTGACTGATGGCTGCAGTGACTGCACAATAGTAATTTCTATGCAATTGCAAAATAATGCAAATTGTTCTTTCAATTGCCAGAACTTCTTATGGCAACAAAGGCTGCCAGATACCACAGCTGTGAAGACAATGCTTGTCATTGCTATAGCTGTCAAATACCAGATTTAACACCTGTTTGCTAATTTTGAAAATGCACAACATGGACCAAAAGATAATGGCCTTACTTGGAATGGGATAGGAGGGCAAACCTTTGAAACAGAAAGTTATCTATCTTGAAGACATGCACTTTCCTACTGAGGTCATCTCTTTTTTTTTAGTGCTTCTTCCCTCCCTTTGTACACAGTAGTCATACTGCAGGTTTTTAAAATGATATTTTTGTTCCAAACAAGCAGGTCTTCTTTTCAATGTGTTTTATATGAGGAGATTAAAAAACCTGACCCAAGCTTTTACAGGTTGTTTGTGGTTCAGGTAACGCACCTGAAAGTCCTAATTTTTGACATCTGCACAAAACAGCTGGTAATGAGTGTTTGGATTCTGCAAGTCTCTAGTTTTTAATCTTTTGCATTGGACTCATTAATAAGAATAGATGGAAAGCAGGTGTGGCAGTGGCTGAGAGGGTTATTGGAAGACATAATTGCTTCAACTATTGTTTTAAGCTTTTCTTTTCTTTTTTTTTTTTTTTTTCCCCTCTTCCTGCACAGTTTGTCCTTCTTGCAGCTGTCAGTTGCGGCAAAGTGGAGAATCTTCAGCTTTTACATTTTCTTTACTATTTGCAACTCTAAATGAATACATGGAGAGACTCCAGGATTAGATTTTTTTTTTTTAATGAAAAATCTGAGTATTCAAATTGAAGTAGCTGAGCTGAAATGTGTTAGCATGCACAGTTTAATCTCTTCAGAACTGTGATCTAATGGTATCCAGAAGCCAGGGCTGCTTGTGTTTTGGTTCTGGCTCTAACACAGAATCAGAGAATGGTTTGAGTTGGAAGGAACCTTAAAGATCATCTTGTTCTAACCCACCTGCCATGGACAAGGACACCTTCCACTAGACCAGGATAATATTAACTTAGTATGAAACACACAGAAAAGTTGTTCTGGATCTGTCTACACTGCACACTGCAGCACAGAGCAGAGGTCCCCAGACACAGCTGAGTACCAGAAGTCACAGTGGTGTGGAGTGCTAGTTCACTCTGCAGAGATTATGTGTATTCTGCATCAACCCGTTTTTAAACATTGCATGGCAGAAAAAATAATGCCTGACCTCCTGAGAACAGACTAATGACTGCATGATTGTTAATGTCAGTACATAAAAGAGGGTACAGTATAAAATGATATTTGTTTCATTTTACTTGTTTTGGCATCGCAAACTTTCACAAAACCCATCCAGGACTAGCAATGAGTTAGCTAATCTGGGTTTGGTTATTAATGCATAGATTAGAACCTTCTTTGCAATGAAAAATATTAAGAAAATTTTAAAAAGAAAAAAATCATACCAAAGATTTCTACAACAATGGAAACTGAAAGAGTCTGAGGCAGCTAGCTTAGTGTTTTGTTTTTTCTGTAGCAGAGGGTTGGGACCTCCTAAAACCAAATAAATATTAAACACATTAGTAAAAAAAACCATTTCTTACTAATGAATTAAGGAACAATTATATTAAATAGTGAAAGTATGGGTAAATTTGAAATTCCAAGCTAAATATCAGGATACTATAACATGAAATAACCTTATAAATATTAATAATTCAGTAAGTGTTTTTGATCCAAATTTCTCAGTTCATTGTACATGTATTGTTTACATCAAGTATATTGAGCAATTTAACCAACATATTTAGAAAAAAATCTTACATATCTTGTAAGATGTTACTGAACAATATTCAGCCAAAGATATTTTAGTCCAGTATTTTTCTAGATGATTTGGAAGTTCTGAAGTGAGTGACAAATCACGGTTTTTTTCCAGATGTTCTTCTAGTACACAACAACTGTTACTCAGGAGCTTCCTGCTACAGCCTTTCTCTTTAATAACCTGCAGTGGAGAGTATTGTTGTGGATTTTTCCATCACATTTTAATACTCACCCTCCATGAGCACCTTCATAGCTCAGCTAAACTCTCTGTAGTTTAGTCTCAGCCTACCACATTCTAGCTCCACTTGACATATGCTGTATATTGAACTCAGAGAGGCAATACTATTCTTCCTTATTTGCTCCAGCCATGACACTTCTGCTCTTATAAAGCTTCTCCAGATTGAAGAATCCCAGGTTGCTTCACCAGCTGTGTCATCTCATGCCTCTGACGGTCCTTGCCTTCCTTCTCTCTACCTTTTCCTATTTTACCACATTCTGAGAGAGAAAAACCATAAATGCATGCCGAATTAATTCAAGGAACATATAAAATAATGTCATTTACATAGATTACGAAAAAAATCATAGTATTTAAGAAACATCTTTCCTGAGATCATATGTTTGCCTCTACTTCTCATCCTGTTTAAATACAGAGGAAACTAACTTTTAAAATCTTGATATTAACACTAAAGATCATAGAAACTTACCTTGGGGTTTTTTGTATCATGTGTATCATCATGTATCATTTTGTATTAACATGTATCATGTGACTGTTTAGAAATGGAATTCTTTATTTCCATTCCATGAAGAGTTAGATTCAACAGAGAAATTAGCATTGTAACTTTAGCAGTGTGCAGAAGGAACTGCAGGGGTGCTAAGCTTGGCTCTCATTGCTAAAACAAGTCCTTCAGACGTGTTAAGTCTGAATAATGGTGTGTGTGGGGAAAGGATGGACCTTCACAAGTTCACTCCAGCATTTGCAGTGGATCGTGGATGGTAACACCATTTTCTCATGACTATTCTTCGGAACACAGAGATTGTCCATTGTCATAGTGACATGTTTGCTGTTCCCAATTTCTCATACTTTCCTCAAAATTGTGAGCCTTTCTATCACGTGCTCTGTTGTGGGAGTTTTTTTTTAAGTTAAAATTCGTATCAGGCAGGGTCCTGGTTAATATGATGGAAAAGGGTTGTTTTCATCTTTGGTGAGCTAACCAAATGATTTAATTAAACCCATAGAATCCCACTGATTTTAAAAGGACTGCTTAGGTAGCAGTGAACAGAGTTTAGTTCAATATTTAGAGGAGCTGATATAGGAATGCCATATGTGCTGAAATCTGAAATATGAGTGATAGAGTGTAGATAGCACTTCAAATACTGCCTCACTGTCACAAATGGAGTTGTGATCTGTTTGTTGTTCTCTGAGGCATTCTTAGCAAGTTTATTACTACTGCAGGTATCACGAGATGTTTCTATTTATTCTTTTTGAGTCTTTCTCTGCCAGAGGCCAAGTTATGAATTGTCCTCATGTAGTTACACTCTGGGATAAAGAAGAAAAGGTTTCCAAAGTGAAATTAATGACCGTAATTTTTATTTTCATTATATCTTCTTATTTCTGGTTATACAGTGAAAGAATACATAACCTTTTTGCAAGGTAAAAAAATTAGAAAAGTAATGACAATTGTATTCTTGATAGTGATCCAAGTTTTTATTTTACCTGAAAAACAATTTTTATCATTATTTTATTCTCTGTATTATTTCTTTCATTTTCTTCACTGTGATCAGTATAAAGCCAAGAGCAGATTGTTATTCCTTGTCCATTAACAAAATTATCAATTAGTTGTTTCATTTTTATGAAACTGTTCTTTCCTGATATTTACATTTGATACCCTTCTTTATTACAGCAAACATTATCTGCCTGCATATATTTTCATGTCTCACTCATCATTATGGGATCATAATCCTATAGACTTGACAACATGTTATTCAAACATTACTCCAGCATCTTATTGTGAGTTTGATGCGTGGGAATGCGAAGACATAACACCCTGAAGTTATCATAGTCCTTTGAAAATGTCCATCACTTTGATGGGAGCCAACAATTGAATCTCAAATAAAGGGAATCTTTTTGGCAGGTTGCTTTTGCAATAGCTCATCTGTTTTACAGTTTTGCTGTAACTTGCCTCCAGTCTGGAACATAAGAACCACAACTATGGGACTATTCCGATTATAAACGTCTACGTGTCTGTGATCTGATTTTCAGGGGAATGGAGCATGGACAGTTCCAGTTGGGAACTCATCACTAAACCAAGCACAAAACCCCCAAGGACAGATGCCATCCCTTCCTCCCATCTTCTTATTTGCCTACTTGCTTCCCGTTTCTGAGCCCTTTCAAGAAAAGGATGCTGCTCTAAGCTCCTGTACTTCTTTTGGCCAAGTGCCCAAGCTAATCCGGATCCAGTCACAGCAGGGTCCAAGCAGCTTTAATAACTTTGCCTACCTGTTATGGACAAAGTGGTGATGACAGTCCCAGCAGGATGAAGTGGTGACAATGGTCCCAGCAGGTAGTGCAGCAAGGTCCCTGCAGCACTGGGTGCCAGGGGAAGGAGAACATCCTTATAATTAAGAACTGATTGTGGTAGTATTGTTAAAATAGATACATTCAGCTGCCTTTAAAGAGAATATTTTACAGAATGTAACATTTTTCTAGAAATTATTAGAACTGTTTAGGGTCCTAATTGTTCCTGAAGAAAATAAGAGGTGAGAGACTGAATATTTTAGTGCTTTGGTTAACAATATGCTATTGGTGCAAACCCCATGTTATGGTTTAAAAGGCCTGGCTGATCAGTGCTCCAGAACATGTCTCTGTATCTCACCACTTGTCTGGCATTCCAGAAATAGCTCCCTAAGCATCATATGTAGCATTCCAATGAGTTTATACTTCCTGATTAATGTGCTATTTTGTCAAGTCGTTGACTCTGTAACATTAACTTTTTAACCTTAATTGGAAAAAGTATTTCTGAATAGCACAGATAATCAAAGGTAAAATCAATCTTGCTTCTTATGAAGAGAATTATTCACCATGTGTTTGGTATTTTGCATTATTTAGAAGATACTTGTTTTCCACAGCTGTTTGATTCAATAAATGTTCTTTTAGAAGCCTGGGAAGGATATAGAACTTGAAAGCAGGGGTTTAAATAGTGCACATCTAAACTCATTTGAGTTAATTCAAAGCATCCACTTTGTAAACTATTTATTGGTATTACCTTTCTGAAAGAAAAGTAATTTATTTAATTTGATAACATAAGTATCACAATGAAACCGGTTGTTTAAATGTTGGGGGTTTTTCTCATGTTAGTCTAGCAGGAGTCACCAGACCCCACATGAGAGACTGAAAATTTCTTAAACTGACTGTTGTAGGTGGATGCTTTTTCTGAATGCATATACCAGAGAGAAAGAGCAGAGCAGTCCCGAAACTTCAAGTGCCCATTGCAGACAAGCGAATGTCATCCTGCTGACTCTTCTATGGTCCTGATTTTAACCACTTCTTAGCTCTGAACTTAATATATCACAAAGGTTTTCTGCAGAACCTTCTGTTAAAGTCTACATTAAAATATATCAGTATTAATTCATTTTTCCATTGAAAAACTATATGAAAAAATTTCCAATTTTGTACTGAGGTGTCAAAATGTGGCACAGAAAGTAGAAACTGTGAAATTTTATGTTTTGACAAAAATTATTTTAAGAAGGTTTAAGTGAGGTCTATTGCACAGTGATTTCGTTTAGCACAAAAAATGACGCATACGTGTGGTTTTTCTCAAATATTTGTAGAAAGATCTACCTGCAGCCAGTGGAGGATCCCATGTGGGAGCAGAGGGATGCCCGAAGGAGGCTGTGACCCCATGGAAAGACTGCACTGGAGCAGGCTTCTAGCAAGACCTGTGGCCTCGTGGAGCCCATGTTGGAGCAGATTTGCTGGCAGAATTGGTGGCCCTGTGGAAGGCACCCACACTGGAGCAGTTAATGAAGAACTGCAGCCTGTGGGAAGGACTCATGCTGGAGAAGTTCATGGAGAGCTGTCTGTCTTGGGAAGGATCCCACTCCCCATCCCCCAGTGCTGCTGGTGGGGAGGAGGGACAGAATGCAGGAGTGAAGTTAAGCAGGGAGGAAGGAAGGAGTCGGGGGAAGGTCTTTAAAGTTTTGATGTTGTTTCTTTTTACTCTGCTTTTGATTTGATTGGTAATAACTTAATTTTCCCCAAGTCAAGTCTGTTTTACCCATGATGATAATTAGTAAGTGATCTCATCTTGTCCTTATCTCGACCCATGAACCTTTCACTATATTTTCTCTCCCCTGTCCAACTGAGGAGGGTACAGGTGGGTTGGTGAGCATCTCGTGCGCAGCTACATTTAACCCAACACACACAGTGACAGTAACAAAGATTGGAACCTTCGATAAAAAATACATTCAATATTGATATTACATTCTGCATGTAATGGACTTCTGTACAGCATTTAGGGGCTTGCTGTGGCTGAGAACAGACATCCCTAGGGCTTCTCAGGGTTTTTCTAACTTTCTGTGGAGGATCTGTAGTGGTAAATAGTGCTATGCAAATCAGGTTTGCCTATTTCACTCCTGAAAAATACACCAACCCTATAAAAAGCACCTCTGGAAGGAGAGAAAAAGCAAAGCTCGAGGGATTACATTGTACCTCTCCAGTGTTCTCAGACTGTGATATGGATCTTCTTAATGCTCCTCTTAACCCATTCCTTCCTTGGTACCCTTGAGTTTTGCCTTCCCTAAGATTGGGTGGGCAGGGATTGCCCAACCCATTTCTGCATGGGCTGAGCAGAGCTGGCACCAGGCTCCTGTTGGCTCCAAGGATGTGGCTGTGGCTCTCCGTGTTTGCAGGACTTTGCTGCTCTATGAAATACACAGCAGGGCTGGAGACAGGTTGTAATCATGGACTTAAATCATTGCTGTACTCTGGGCCAATATAGGCCCCTGATAATTAAGTGTATGCCTAACTTTAATTTTTGATTGGATTTAACCATCTGCTCCCCTTGTATGTATTCATTATTTTTACCACTGTAAGAGACACATTGAAAAAAGAGTACCAATGTACTTGTTTCCCAAATCCTTGTGCAATTTGGGTGTTTTAGTCCTTTTTGGAATTAGCATGACATTTTATAATTATGTGTTGATATCAAACAACGCTGAGAGGAGCCTTGTGAGGTTTCTGCTTTTCAGGACTGCTTTTCATCCTTAAGTCCTGGAAAGCAACTATCTGCTTCACTAGTAATCCATGCACCTTTCAATATCTGGTCCTTCTGTCCTCAAAGGTGTTGAGACACCTAAATAACATTTAGATGCTCCCCTAAATAACTTCCTTAAGATCAGATTAAAAGCATTTGAAGAGCAGAACTAGTCTCTTCTCAGGCTGTGATGGCAAGTCGATTAATTCTTTGTCTGTTAAATGGTAACTACATCCAAAGATGTGGATCTGGAGTGATGGTTCAAGATAAGTCTTCCTTCAACTCAAATGCATTACACAGTCTTTTCAAAGTGCTGTTGAGGTAATTCTTTTCTTTTTTTGTCTCTCCCTCAACAAAAGGGTTCAAAGCCTTTCTAATTGCAAACGACCTTGAAAGTTTCTCCCTAGACAAAGAAGGGACAAATTAAAATGCAGCTTTCGTGGCATTTTCTTCTGACTTCTTTTGTGCCCAGAATTCAAATATTTTCATTTATTTATGGAATTTTGCATTGTTTGTTATATTGAGGAAGAACAATAACCTTGTAATTTGAGGGTTTTTAAAAAAATTATTCTACTTTAAAAAATTTAGCAGGGAATAAAAACATCAACTTCAAGACTAGGGGAATCAGTTGATAAAGGATGAGAACTGTCACTAAAATGTTTTAATTCAGATTTCAAAATGTTCTTCAAAATTATTTTTTTTCTTTTCTAACTCCTTTTCTTCTTAAGATCACTTAAGATCTCTTCTTTTTTTTTTTATTCTGCCTGGAATTATTATATATTAAAGATGTCAAATAAGAAGGCCCCAAATTGCCCTTATTAGGCCCTGATTTAGGTGCTTATAATTATTACACTTTAATGCTTTTTTTTCAGAATACTTCAGTGCTAGTTGTCTTCAGGTTTTGTCTGAAAAAATTCGTATTAATTTCAGCAAAAATAATACAGTCACTTCAGAGAATGGGTGACAGAAGTGCTCAGTGGTTTGCCTGAGAAGATGGATACAAAAAAACAGAGGAATTCTCTGTGAGTTTTTTCATAAGAATTCTGTATTTGGATAAGTTATGAGCTTCAGAAAATAAAAATTTACAAATATCCAGAGAAAAATAATACAGAGAAAATGTTACATTTTCTAGTAATTTCTATAGATGATGTGTTCTTCACGTTTGGGATGCCACAGTGAGTGTGGGCCCTTTGCTGCAGAGTATCCTTTTGCTCAGGGGGGCTGTGTCTAATCACAGGATAAGTGCCAAAGGTGAAAACAGGATCTTGGGACAAAAAGCGTCTGAGGTATTTCCTGTTCACAAGTAACAAGTGTTGAGGAAATGGTTTCGATTTGTGCCAGGGATGTTTCAATCGTATATTAGGAAAAGCATTTTTGCTGAAAGGGCGCTCATGCACTGGAACAGGCTGCCCAGGGAAGTGGTTGAGTTGCCATCCCTGGAGGTATTTGAAGGACTTGTAGATGTGGCCCTTAAGAACATGGTTTAGCGGTGGGCTTGGCAGTGCTGAGTTAGCATTATGGTGTTAGAGGTCTTTTCCAACCTAAAAAAGATTCCATTATTCTATGATCCACAGTAATCAGCATGGCTAATCACTTCTAAGCAAATCAGTTTACCCCGACTATTCTGCCCGTTGATCTCACTGTAACTATATGGTCACTGTACTTTTAAATTTGCCAAATTTAGGGCTGCAATCCCTAATCTGACAATTGGTTTATTTATTCCCTTGATTTTATAGTTGTTTAAATCTTTTTACCTGGAAATCCAAGAACATTCCAGGTAATCTGAACCATGCGTACTGCCTGATCATTCACTTTACCTGTACAATTTTACTTGTCTGCTAGACACTTTGCCTAGGTTTTGCTAGACTAGCTAACTCCTGTCACCTTTCCTGTGCCCCATGCTGTGCAATAAAGTGGGAGGGCTCAGCAATGATCATCAGTAAAGATGACCTGGCCCTTGAAACCAGGTATTTCTTATAAAAAATGCTTTGAAAGAATTGAGATGTGCACACAGGCACAGAATCTTTGGGTGCCCTACTTGCCACCATCAGAGACCCTCCCATCAAAGTCCAAGATTGTTTAATAGGGAAAAATACTATAATAGAACTGTTTCAAGGTGTAAATATTCTATTTTATGTTGCAATTTTTTTGTACTTGATGCTCAAAAGCTTAATATTTTGAGGGAGCCTGTGTGTTTTTTTAATACAGTGACACGTGATATTTTGTGGCAGGAAGGAAAGGATAAAGTTTACTTACAATTAAAGAACTCTGGAGACAGATGTGCTCTGGAGAACAGGATATAGGTACCTGAAAACAATTACTGACAGATCAGTGAATTGCACACATTTCTTCCCTCTGCAAGAGACTAAACATTTCACATTAAGATTATACTTGGCCACCAAGAAGATCACCTATAATGTTCTGATGGCTGCTCCTGCTAAGTAGAAAAGTAATAGTATTTTTTACTGCAATATATCAAGATACTGTTACTGGAACAAGTAGTTCTTTCATTTTAATGCAATTTTTTCCCAAGCGAAGAACATTGTGCAGAATGGACAGCTGAGAAATGAGAACACATATTGTCATTGTAATTCATGAAAGTTTCATTTGTTTTCCTCTCATTGTTATCAAGTTTTCTTATCTTTTCAGTTGCCTTTTTAAGGAAGACAACAGGCAATATCAGATTTGTTTGTGGCCAAACATCACGTAAATCTGGTTAAGTTTCTCTGTATGTGAATCAAAATCTGTTGCATAAGGATTTCAGTATGACCTTAGTGGAGAGCCATAATTTTTGAACTTTGTCCTGTTCATGAATAATGTAAGCTCTGTTATTTGAAAATCACCTCCTACAATATGTGGGTGTGTGCTGCTGACTGCAATGGGTCCTGGTTGTGCTCAGGACATCCAGGTGCTCTAATAAGATGATTTACCAGTACTTCCTTTTCCTTGTGTAAATTATTTTGGAGAGCTCAGTGTAGACCACATATGATTTTGCTGTAAATTAGGTATGTGATTTTAATTATTTCTCTGATTCTGGAAAAAAAAAAAGGAGGTTGTGAGATTATAATTCAGAACTCACTTATTTATGGAGTAAAAAACCTTCTGTTTTCAGTAATAAACAATGGCTTTCAGCATGAAAACGTGTAATAGGAAAGAAACACATCACCTACTATTAAAATCAATTTTGGCCAAAGATGTGTGATCTATATATTTCTTTTAACAACTGCCAGAAAGGGAAACTGCAAACAAGAGATTCTCATGTGACAGCATTCCTGAGCCTTGTGGCATGGTAGAGGGAGGGCAGCGGCATTTTTTGTGGTTAAAACACCAGTCAGCAGAAGGAGTGCAAAGATGTTACACACCTGGCAATAAATAAAATGATCTTTAACTCTCAAAATAGAATTTACAATTCTTCCCATGTCTACCCCCAGCTCAGCTCTGCTCCCCCTTCTCTGTTTATTCCACTGATAGAAACAGTTTATTGGGGATTTTGTACTGTATTCTGAATTTCCATGTGACAGCAGGTCAGGAGTGATGCCTCTTGTTAATTAGGGGGACTGGTAGCAATGCCTGAAGTTAAGAATGCAATTGATTCTTACTGTCTTCCAATTGCTTTCCAAATGAAAAATCTGGGCTGCATTTTTGTTCGCTTGCTTCAGGGTGAAGGTGCTTGGACAGCCTTGTTAGGAGATGTAGTGAATGATTTAGAAATTCTTCACAGAGAGTTGCTGGAAACTTTTGTTTACACTTCCTTAAATTGTTTGCTAAAATAAAGACCTAGAAAACACTAAAAAACTGTAATATTTTTGTATTAGCGATACCTCCTTCAAAGCTGTGTCCTACAAAGTGGTCAGTCCAGACAATTTCAAGCAGGACTTGTAAGATTTTGGCAACTAAACCATCAGCTGATGCCCTCTGTGCTGGCTCAGCTACAAGCCAACTGGGAATTAGCATTCAGGGTTTTCCTGCTTTTCCACCTCCCCAGAGAGGAGTGATTCCAGCTGCAACTCTTCTGTATTTGACCACAGTAGCACATGCAGCAGAGCTCGATGCATGCCTCAGAACCTGAGCTCGAGTCTAATGGCTCTAGATACTACATTCAGGGAGCTGCATTTTATTTTGAGATTAGATAGCCTGGTAAAACTTCTGTTTTATGTAAAAGTATTCAGATGAGATATTAAGAAATGAGCCACATAGCAGCACAAATAAGTCCTCAAAAGTAAAATCAACTTAAATATACAGGTCAGGTTTAGCCAGATCACACATGTTGGGAACTGAACAAAACAGCCTGGTTTGGCTGGTTTTATCAGTAAACCTGTGAAGTAAATAATCTCAGGCATTGTAGGAAGCAGATGTTATAAATTTTTGGGCTTTACAGAGGTGTTATTGTTTTTCTGTCGTTTAAAATAAGTTTTTTCCTTAATTTTGATGTAAAAGATTAGGCAATAAATTTAAAATTATTTCTAGTATTTTATAAAACTGCTTATTCTGGTAGTTTTAGCTACACAGTCAATGAAGCAGGCCTGTTCTTCCTGGAAAATTGATGAATTCTAAACAGAGTTGATTTGGCAAAAAACAACCCCACAGCCCCCCTTCCTCTCCCCCCCCAACAAAAAAAACCCAAACCCAAATNTCAACGAAAGATCAAGCCTTATGGCTAAAAATCCTAGATTTTATGGAATTTGATACAAATATTACACATAGCAAAAGATTGTAATTTCAGTATCTCTTAAAAGCATTTTTAAATCTCCCTTCTCTTAATATAGAAATATTTTCTATTTCTAGCAATTAAAATAATATTTTCTTTATATATTTTTATCTCCCTGGTCCTGGATTTTGAAAATTTTTTCTACAGTTTCTGTTAAAGTGTTCTTCCCAAAAGCAGACATAATGTTTCAGTGGCTAAGTAGAGCAGAACAGTTACCCCGTATGCCTTCTGCTCCTGAGAGTGAGTTTCATCTTTCTTTGAGCCCCTTATGCCATTCATTTATAAATAGTCTGTTGTCAATTGAAAACCCCAGACTCTGCTGCTTTACTGCTGCTTGATTATTATCCAAGAAGTAAGAAAGATATCCAGGCCTCTGTCCTCTTGGGTACTTCTGCATAGAACGGTGGCAGAATACCTACTTACGTGGCTACCAAGACCACTGGCTTTGCAAGGACCTCGTCTAGCTGGAACCTACAAATCAGCCTGATTTTTGTTGCGGCAACACCCGCAATGAGATAAATCCCTGACTCCTTTTATCAGGTCGACCAATGTAGGATTTTACACGGCTGTCCATCTCCTCTATAGGGCCATTTCTTAGGTGTGAACATAAACACCCTCTCAAGGATGTCAGCTATGGCTGTGTTGGTGAAGAAGGAGTAACAGGACAAGACGATTCTAAACAATGCTCCAGGGGTGCTCCCGTGCCTGCTTTCCTCACACGCTGTGGGACAGGCTGCTGTCAGCTGGGGTGAGGTCCTTTTCCTCAGGGACCACGTCTCCAAGCAGCTCCCTGACACTCACCTTTACCCACAGCCACCTACACCTGCTCCAGGCTTATACTGGAATAGTCACCTGCTCCCAGGCTAAGCCTGCGTCTGGAACTTTTGGATGCTTATCTGAAATGGCATTTCCAGTTCATCATCCAGCTTACTGGAGGAGCTCTCAGTGTGCTCTGCTGCACAGGCAGTGACAGAGGGTGACACTTTACTCTGCGGGAGAGTGGCTGCCAGCCACAGCCACTGTGCTAATTTGGTGGTGGAAACATCCAGAAAGACTGATAAGAGACTTCAGAATGATTTTTGGAGGCATAAAAGTTTAATGCACGAAGTTCATGTGTGTATCTACATTTATGCAGGATGTGGTACTGCTTGCTTGGTTTGCAATATTTATAGTCTTGCTCCAAGAGCTGGTTTAAAATAGATGAAAATACACACAGTATTGGTCACCAGCTGATGTAAAAACACACAGAGCTTCACAAGAGTTGTGTCAGTTTACAACAAAGGCCTGGCTCAGGCATTGCAGAAACTAGAAAGCAGAAGCTTGCAAATAAATACCTCTAAAATGTATTTTGGATTCCCCAGGCCAGTGAGATAGGGAGCATGTATAATGTTACTCACCAGTCATAATTGCTAACTGAAAAAAAATTAACTGATCTTCTCAAAGTAAAATACATAAAAAGTCTCAAAATATTAGCTATTTTATAAGGAAATCTCAGTGACTCAAACTCTCTTACAATCAGTAGCAAAACAAGTTTTTAACAATGATTCTTGATTATTCAAATAAATTCGAACACTTGTAATCTTAGCTTTTTGTTCCTTCTTGAAAGTACTTTTGTGATATGTTAAGACAAATCTATTTTTCAATAAATAGCATAGGAAAAATTTCATGTGCCGTTTTACAGCTAAAAACCTGCTAAAATTCATTGTTGGAAGATCTATTAGGAATTATGGATATATCAGATGCTGAAATTATCTTTTCATATATGTTAAAAGCAGGTATGCATGTCTTGATTTTGAGTTCTGGAGGTTTTTCACCTCATAAATCATTGTGTCCATTATGAAACAGCTTTTTCTCAATCCTAGACAGCATTTCACAAAATCAAAAAGACTAAAACTACAGGCTGTAGTTCTGAAGCTGTCTCTAATGATGAAAAGCACCTTAGATTTAGTAGTTAGTGTTTAGAAAATATCAGTCACCATAAGGAAAAGAGGACTTTAGGACCAGTGACTAAAAATGTGAAAGATATGAAGGACCTCAGCAGGGACTTCCTGTAAACAGTGATGCAAACTGCAAAAAAATACAAAGGAATGGGCAAAATCAACAGTTACTGGTACCTATTGCTCTGAATAATTGTACTTATATAAATATTTAGAGGTAATAAGAACAGCAAACTCGTTTTGAGGACTAAAACCATCTTTTCTCAGAAAACACCAGGTTGACAAGATACTAAAGACATTATTAAAAAAATATAAATATTTTGTGTATTTAATTGATGCTACCTCAGTGGGACGCAATATCCGCTAGCCCAGAATTTATCCCTTTCTTTGGATTGACAATATTTGGCAGCATGTCACAATACCATACCCCACCCCAGAACAGAAAACATATTTTACATGGCAGAACATGAATAGAGACAATACTGAAGACAGAGGCTGATGGACATTGGAAATGCCCCCCACCTGCCTACAAGAAAAACATGATCAGGGTGGTGCAATTAGTTTACTCACCCACTAAAGGCTACATCATCACAAGATCAGAATCATTACGTTTTTCTTGATTTGTTTTTTGGGAAATAGTTTCCTGTCTGAAGATGTATTTTCAATAGGCGGAATTGGAGTATTGAATAAAGGGATCCTGACAAGGTTTATTACTTTAGCTTAAATTAAGCACAAAGACAAAAAAAGACAGTATAACCTCTCCACCATCTCTGCCCAGACAAAGCAATGACATCTCTCCACACCCTCTCACAGCGTTTGAGACAATAACTGAGAAGTTGCAGCTGAATAAGGATTCAGGTGCCTGTTTAAGGGCAGCAAGTGGACCAGTCCAGCTGAGCATTTTAATAGAAGGCCACCAGCAAGCATGTTAACAACTTCTCAAATTTGTGTTATGGTGGGATATATAATAAATGACTTATATTTGATGTCTTCAGGAGAGCACAGAGATGATAGCATGGTATCTCCTACTGATATCACCTCTGCTTTCATGGCTGTGTTAAATCTAGCTTTGTTAATGTAAAACAGCAGAAGATTTTGCAAGCTGTTTAGAATTCCCTGAGTTATTAATATTTTTGTGTTCTGGGTGTATCTTGACAGGATCTATATAAAATTATGCTTTTTCATTCCATTTAGTTTATAGATTTCAGAAAGCTATTTTTTTTGCTTCCATTTGGAAAGCAAGTTAAAGTGATCGTATTAGTTTACAAATTTCTGCAACACTATACAAGCAAAATTCCTTAGTTAATTTTGAAATAGCAGGAAAACTGATTTTTATTTGCATTTGCAATGAAATGGAGAAAGTGCACTTCCGAAGTATTTGGTATCATTTCAGATTCTAGTCTGCAGAAAATGCTAATTAAAACAGTGGGTCATATCTTTTGGTGTCAAAGAGATTTGATTTTTCTTTTACTTGAAAACAATAACACTGCTGACTGTTACTGAAGTACAAATCTGACAGTTCCAGGAAAGGGCAAGGCAACCACATACTGACAGGAATTTCACTTATTTAGTATTATGTGGAAGGCCTAAGGAAATGAGCATCCCAGGGAACAAAGTCGTGCTGTGATGAAACTGAGACAAGTGTTAACAGCTCCTCCTATATGAACTGGGCTTTACATAAATGCACGGTGAGTTTCTAAATTGATTTACACTACTGAAAATGTACTCATATAGGTATTATGTTTGCACAAGTGACATTATGAACACGGTGGGTAATATTCTGGGAGCTGCAGGATATCCATAAATGTCGGCAGCATTGCCTTAAAGCCATTTATGTCTAGTTTTCTCCAGAAGGAGAAGAAATATTCTCCAGTCTACAAATAAAGGTTCTGCTTACAGAAAACAAAAAACAACAACACCAAAACCACCAAAAAACCCCACCCCAACAACAAAAATTAAAAAAAAACACCCAAAACACTCTCCCCAAAATTTAAAATACTAGAGAAATAAAAACAGTTGTGTCATTTCTTAAGCTGACAGAACTTTTGACTGTGATCTTGAGGACAGTGGCTTGGCTTGCAGATAAACAGTGGAGGGGGGGCTTTGATTCCCTTCCAATTCATCACCCTCCCCTGAACACAGCCACAGACATCAGGACATCAGTCCTGCAGCCAAGGTACATGGCTCTGCTCAGATAAAGCTTGCCTAGAGGGTCAGACAGCTCAGCTGACCCTCAGGAGCCCCATTTTCCTCCAAGACATTAGCTGCTAAGTACTTTCATTACTTGTCAGGAACATTTTCCTCTTAAAACTAGTGGTGCTGGATTCCTGTCAGTGTTTGATGCTCTGAGCCTTTATGTTCCCTTCAAGCTGTACTTCCTTACAAGGCAAGAATAGCTGTGGGTCTCTCAAACCCCAGACAAGCACTGTGGTCGTGCATTTTGGAAATAATTTTAAGGCAAACAAATAACAACACACTTCTGTAAGTTCAGTTTTGCATATGGCAGTACACATGGCTTGTGTTGTAAAGAGAAACTCTAAATCTTGCATTGACTAATGAAATAATGCGGGTAGTGCTTCAAACTCTGATACAGCTGTATCCACTGGGCACTCAAAGAATCTGCTTTGAGAGAAGGATAAGAAGGATACTGTTGAAGCATTTTCCTTTACCCCAAATAAATTGTTTTTATTTGTAGCATATATCTTAGAAAGTTAAGAGTGGAAGTTGCTGAATTTTATATACTTTTGGTCTTATTCGTATGTGAATTTGGTAGATTGTCATGAAACCTGGGCCATCACCAGCTCTTCCATTCTTCCTTGAAAAAGAAAAAAATAAGCAGAAGAGGGACAAAAATTAAGGAAAATTGATTTTGAAGAAAAATCTTAATTTTGAATGTTTAAATAATGGGAAGAAAGTTTGTTCTTGGAGGTTATCAACCTTCACAGTGCCCTTTATTTATTAGACAAATGAGATATAATTTGGTTTTTTGCTACTAAGTCTTTTCTTTGGTGAAGTTGAGGGGTATCTCAATACCAGCATGATCTCATATTGAATGATACTGTTGTACTGTTCTTCCTCTTGCTATAGAGCATTTTATTGATTTAAATAACACCTCTGCAGTCAGTCTAATTATGGGATGAAGCACTAAATGATGTGAAAATCTAGAATCCACTCTATGATTTCCCTAAGGATTTAGTATTCTGCAATTTTACACCTTCAGATATCTTCCAGATCACGCGCTAATTCAGAGCTGATGACATTCTGCAATCGTCCCAAATATATGCAGAATCCAAGGAGCTGTCAGTCCATTTCTGATCCATTTTTTATGTTCTTACCCTAGTGGTACAGGAAAGATTGCAACATGATCTTAAAATGAGAAATGTAAATACATGGCATACTTGGAATAAGGTGAGAAATGTCTTTACAATTTACTTCTGCTCTTCAAAGATATTGCCTTCCTGGCAGCTAAGGACTTGATTACAAAGTACACAGAAGTCAGGGAAAAAAGAGTATTATGGGCTTAGTTCTTCTTTCTATCAAGTCATTTTATTTTGTATGCCATGGAAATATTTACACTATTTATGAAAAATTTTGAAATGAGTAGACTGTGTCCCCCAGTTTTTATTTGAATCCCTTATCCCAGTATTCATAAGGAAGTGATGTTAGCAGTTTTATCAGTCCTTCTGATAGATTCAAAATTGTTTTCTATTCGTCTCAAAGTTTCCTTTTTCTTCAAGAGGGAAAACATTCCCCCTTGACCTTAAATTCCTTAACCTTTGCACGTGATTTATAGAAAATCTGTTGCATCGAATCTATTGTTCAGACTCAGTTTCATTTGTCTTGCCCTACGCTGCACTTTCTGTAAGGCAATAACACAGTTTTCTTTAGCTGATTTATGCTAGGAACGTAATAGTGGAATTCCAAGTCTGGGTCCTGCACTCCTGTCTCAGGCTGTTGAACAGCAAAACTAAAGGTCTCTTTGAAATGGAAAAAAAGGAGCTAAGTCTACAACAAGGCCATTTCCTCAATATTTGGAAAATCTTTTGCACCAGTTCATGATGTGAAGTCCTGCAAATACTTTTTTTGTGGTCAACCAGGAGTCATGGAGAAAAAAGGGTAGGAAGATACACAGCAGTTGTGGGAATGGTTCTCACCTCTGAGCTACATGGAAAGGCAAATTCATCCTGGTTTCTATGTGCATGGTAGACCTGCTTTTGTTGTGGGTGGTCAAAAGACTCACGGATTTTTCCAAGAGAGACATCCTCAGCTCTGATGTCCTGAAGGCACTTTTTGCTGGAAAGGTTCAATAGCTGTCAGAGACACTAAGTCCCATCACCCCCATTGCATTACCCTTAGAAAGTGAGACTGCTCTGCTTCCAAAGAAATCAAGAGACAAATGTAATTAACCATTTTTTGGTTTTTGCTGTTAAGTCTTTCTCTGCTGAGGTCGAGGGGTATCTGAATATCAGCATGAGCTTTTATCAAATTGTACTGTTCTTTTTTTTTTTCCAGGAGGTGTCTCCGTGACCCACATTAATGACAGCTAAAAATATAACAAGGAGCTGAACAAGGGAAATGTAAGCAATATATTAATTAGAGAAAAAAACCCCTCATTTCATACCTATTATATGAAACACAATAAAGTAGAAAAAATAGAAACACAATAGGTATTTTGAGCTTGAAAATGCAGAGAAGACAAAAGAAAGAAATAGCCTGACTAATTATGAAAAAATTAGACATTTAAAAGAAACACTAGGCAGAACTGACAAATATGTGGGGCAAACTAGAGTTTTCAAAAGCAGCTTGCAGAAACTGAGTAAGATTGCATTGCTCACCTCCTGTGTGCTGGGACAAAGCTCAAGTCAGTGAAAGAGAGGTTTAGTCCCATTACCAATATCCACACAGGAAAAAATTGTCACAGATGAAAAGAGGTTAGATAAAAAGCCAAATATGACTAAAAGAGTTCTGGAGAATTGCTACTTGAGGTCTTCTATGCAAAAAGTACAAATCTGAATAGATGGAAAGTGAAAAATGGAATACAGACATTCACAATCATTACATTTGTGCACTGCTCAAAATTACAAGCCAAATTAGTTTCATATGCTTCTCATCATTTGAGCCACGCTTTAGAAATATACATGGCATGACAGAGTCATGGAATATGACCCCATTAAGGCATAAACATGCATCTACAATTATAACTTTTGTTTGTGTCTTACACTGAGGGACTATGAAGTAAAAGAGGTGTCAAAAACTGTTTTGAATATTTAAAAAAAAAATAGGCTGATACAATAAGGTTGGTGATTGTAAATCTATTAATTCCTGAATGAACTTCCTTTGCCAAATTTTCTGATATAAAATACAGGGGGATAAAAGAGCTCTGGAAAGAATTATTTAAAGGGATAATATTCATTCACATTCAGAAACTAATAGTGAGAATAGTAAATACTATTATAAGAAAATGCCACCTTTCACACCTCAGCATGCAAACCATTTTAAGCATAACACTCATTTGTAAACTCAGGGAATCAAGGCTATTGTCTAAAGTAATATTTGTGGCTATGAATATGTTTGAAAAAATTAGGAAACCTTAACATTATAATGCTGCAAAGATTAAACACGGGAATCCAAATGCTCATTTTCATTCCAAGATGTTATACTCAACATAGAGTATCATTGTTAATGTGAAAAACTTGGTTAATCAAAGTCTTTCCTTGCTCAGAGTACAAGAGATGCAGTGAAGTGATTTAACCTTCAGAGCATCAGCTCCTGTAATTGAACCATGCATTTTTATTCACTGGCAAACAAGGCAGACTATGGGTGGTTTATTGAAAATGACAGAATAAAGAGGACAAGGTTTTAAGTTCAAAAAGAAAGAGTATCATATTTTAGCACAGGCTTATAGAACTACCAGGCAGCTATTGAATATACCTACCTACAAGAACATGAATGCAAACAATGCTTTTTCAAGTGCAGAGAAGTAAAATATAGTTATTGTTATCAAAACAGAAATAATCAGGCATGGAAGGACATCCTTTTATTGATCTATCATCAGGACTTTCAATGTATCAGGGAACTGTAAATAAACCCTGTCACAGTGGAAGACATATGTTCTATAATAATAGCACCTGAAGACAAGTAGTTTATTTTCCTTTGGATGCAGTTCATGCTAGAAGAAAACCTTCTTCACAGTCAAAAATTAACTCTAATTGAATAAAAAAAATATGCAATTAGCTGTGGATGCACCAATGGGGACAACTCTTTGCAGAAAGAGCATGAAAGGTAGGAGAGATCAGGAAGAGACTAGAAGAATAAATCACCTTCACAAACAAAACAAAGGAAGTATGAAATATTTAAGAAATAAAATAAGCAAATAAAAGTAACTATATCGGAACTTGGGAACTTAGTGAGGGGTTACTTGCTGTTACTTGGGTCATTTAAAACTGGCTTCTGAGATGCTTTAAATCTTACAGATCATGAATCCTTGGTCTCACACCATGAATAGTTCTTTCATTTTTTAAAAAAAAATGTGATTCTTTTCTAAAGACATTGACAAATTATTCATTTGAATATGTCCATTGAGTGGATGAAGTCATTTGCCTTACTTAAATGCATGGGCTCATGTAGCTGGTTCCACACCTCAGCCAGGCTGCCAGATGTTGTACTGAGAGGTGCTTGCCATGGCCCTCCAGTGACCAGTCACTGGACACGACCTTTCCTGGGCTCCAGCTCCTAGTACAAAGGTCCCAGCTTGTCCAGGTGGGTGAGGATTCCCAGCAGGAGCTTATCAAGCACCCACATCCATGGACACACAGAAACAACTTAAAAAAGGAGGACTTTGGCTCTGAAACACAGATTAGTTCTCCGATAATTTGTGTAATACTTTAGAAGGCTTTGAAATTTACACAGATCTTTTCAATCTGAGGAACACTGGGTTGATATCTGTAGCCTTTCAGGAAAATAGCTAAACTATAAGGTAGCTAAGCTGTAAGTTTATGTAGGAACATTTGCCCTCCAGCCACCTGACTCAGGGCAAATGTGCAACCAGAAGACAGAAGGAAAAAACCAAACCTGTTTCTAATCTGTGGCTCTGAACTCTGCTTCATTTTATAGGTAACATAAAAATGCAAAAAGTGCGGCAATAAGAAAGAAATGTGTAGATGTTGCTTAATGGAAGCAGACAAAATAAATAGTAAAATCAAAGCTGAAGTGGTATAATTTATTTTCTTAAACCTCTTAGCAGGTTTCTTAATCTTTGTTAACACTTGTTCCTTTGTGAAGTATAATGTTAACAGGATACTCAGAGCAATCATTGCTAATAAGGAAAAGTTAAGTTCAAAGTAAGACAACGGATTACCAGCTCAGCAATAAGTATGCAGCTTCTAGAATACGAAGTCCTCCAGACACAGAGGGGGCACTGGATCTGGGAAAGAGTGTACACTGTACTGAACGTAGACTGAAAGGCTGTTTGATTGCCCCATGCCTTGCCTGGAGGCAAGAGATGCATATTGATAGTTTCTATCAGCAAGATGCTCTAAGCCTATAAAGATGTTCATGTGGATATGTTCAGAAGTGCCAAAGCTCTCTATAAGTATCTTTTAGCTATTAATTCCAAAGTCTTTTTAAAGGATACACAGTGGAAAATACTGTTATTTTTTTTATTTCTGTGCTTATGGATAGATGCATAGGTAGTGAGAGTTTGTCAAAATAAATACATGCTTTCCTTCTTTTCCTAGATTAATAACCCTTGGGGGAGACTGGTAAAATACAAATTCATTGATTATTTGCATTTGAAATTTTACATAGAGCTTACCTCACTGTCTGTATTGGTATAGTTGTTCAAAACTTGTGCTACCTGGTGTGACTTCATCTGCTGTGAGTAACAGGGAAACGTGTTTTGCAATTTTAACTGGAGGCTGAGAAAGATCAGGAAGGAACTGAAGCCAGGAAGGATGTCCATCTGTCCTGATAGGTACAAGAATACTACAGACATACTTTCATGCTTTTACAGGGTAATAAGTTGGTGAAGTTGCAGAGGTGAAAAGATAAAAACCCCACATCTTTTAGTTCTCCTAGAGCCAAACCTTTACACATTTGTGAATAAATCTGCTCTAGTACCATTCCCAAGCAAAAATCCCAAGGAAAAAGAGAAAGAAAGAAAACCAGCAGAACAACAAGCGTTAGAAACCTTGGTAAAAGACTTTTCTCACCAAATTTGTGCTCTGATTTTGCAAACACAAGAAATGTGGGTAGCACAGATAAGCCTTTTGCATTCTGAGTACTGAACCATACTGCTTTCCTTAAACTTTTGAAGCATCTAATAGTTCCTGTAGTTATACGTGTAGCTTTAATATAAAATTTATAGAGCAGGGATTTTAAGGAGTTATTCAGACACTTATATTTTTCTTTAAAAAATGCTGTTTCAGCAAAGTGTAAAGCTGATTTCAAAGAAAGTTTCAGCTCTAAGTATTTCTCTGAGCCAAAGAATTTACCTAAAAAAGAAAAATTATGTTTAGCCTTTCATGTCAGAATAGCCAATATTTTGTCATAAGGATATCAATCTCTCAGATAGGGAAATTTCTTTAAATTCAAGCTCTTATTGTCAGAGGGAAAAATCTGATACTGAGCCCAGAGAAAGCCCCCTTACTGTTCTGATATTGGTCTCCAGCTAATTCTTTGTTTTTATGAATATGCAGAGTCCCAACTGAACAACATTAAGGGCAAAATGGTTGTGATTTGCTTTTACAGGAAAAATTATAAGGTGTAATTCTTCAGTGTTCAGAAAAGCCCCTGTTCCCCCTTCCTCATTCCACCCTGGTTAAAGTTTCCAAGCAGTGAAAAGGGACAGTGTAGCTCTTACTCCTGGGATGACACCAGTGTAGCACTTACTAATGGGATCACAGTGGTTGCACAGGTTGCTATTGCTTAGCTCTGGAGCACTGAAAGTTCCAAACGCTGGAATACAGAAGTGTTCCCACCCAGGGGACTCTAGAGCTCTCTCCAATGGCTCACCTCAAGTGCTATTGGGTGATAATTGGAGTTGCCCTCTAAAGGCAACTGCTCTCTCTTCACTGACCATTAAGAGACTTTATAGACTCTCAAACTGTGCTTCTACTTGACAAGTGGAGATGAATCACATCTCCTTTTTTTTGTTTGTTTCTGTTTTCAAAACAAAAGGTGGGGATAGTAACACATTCCTGCATCCACAAAGCCTTGTAAAGATGAATACATTAAAAGGATGGAAGAAACTGTATGATAGTTATTGCCATCAAATAAATGTTATGGAAAGAGAGGGCTTAGGATTTTAGAAAGGTTTGTAAAAGACCTTTGACAAATACTGACCCCGGTACAGCACGACAGCTTCAGGTCTGGCAAGAACTCGGTAATCATAAAATCACCAAATAAAAAAGAAATTAAAGTTATTGACTTAAGTTTAATGTTTAAAAATAACATATCTACATCTGTCTTATGTGCTTTCTTTTTAAAGTGGATTGTGTACTTCAGTAGTGTCATCCTTCAAGTCTCAAAAAATGAAGACAAAGGAAAAGGAGAATTTTTTTTTGTTGATCAGTGAGAAGTCAAAAATTTCACCAGTTGCAAAACTGATGGGAGTCTGCAAGACCACCAGAAATGTTTGATCCAGTACAAAAGGAATTTTAAATATTGAAGTGTCTCACATCATTTGTTTAAGGTTGGTATGTGACAACAGAAATCTAGGTATAATAAAAAAATCTCTTCCTTTTCAGAACTGACCTAAAATATTATGCAATACTTTTCATTTCTCACTTTTAGATATCCTAAGTGAGAATGACTAAACACATTTCTTTCTGGGTCAGAGTTCTTTAGTCTGTATCCTTTTAAATGATAAACCCTTTCCATTCTTCTGAACTTTCTGTTTCAGATTCATTGCCTACACTAAATTGTCCCCAATGTCCTGGTTTATTTGAGATCCATTCGCTCCTAAGATAGCCCCAAGACACTAAAACTAAAGCACATTGCTTGGAAAATAAATCCTTTGCTACTTTCTCAAACACATTTGTCTCTTTAGCCCTGAAACAGTTCTTATCCAAATCAATACTGGTATCAGGATAATTAAAATCCACCATGTCTAAAGTTTTGGCATTCTTGCAGGTCTCTCTTATCTACGAAACCATTTCCTGAAGACTTTACTTACTGCCCTTGAAATCCAGGGCTACATTTTTAAACCATCTCAACACCGTAGTGTGCTCTTGTATTTAAAACCCTCCTACCTTAGCTGAAATATTTTTATAATTGATTAATCTTTTTCTCCATTACTGATGCTGACAATTGTCTTCTCTTTCGTTGACCATAGATATCCAGCCATGTTAAATTTTTGATCATTTTCCCAATTTACCCATGATTGCATTATTAAAGTTTCAGGGAAATACATTTCCAGCTCAGAAATGTGGATGTGCCATCTTGTTACATTTGCATAGACAGTTTAACTCTCTTATTGAAATCCTTGTTTGCAGAGTACTACAGACAAAACAATCCTGCATGGACAAGGCACTGAATCAGTCAGGGGCTCCTGCTCAAAAAGTACTTTGATACTAACTTTAAACATGTTAACAGTTTTATTGTCTTGACATTAATAATAGGCCAAAAGGATTGTGTGATTAAGTATCTTGATGACTTGGCATCTCAGTTCTTGAAAGGAATTTAGCTTCAACTAGTACAGTGTCTACTGTCAACAACTAACGTGTTGAGAGCTCCAAGTTTAAGAAGTAAAACAGTTTACATGTTAGGATCTAGACAGTTTTCCTATAAAATTGTCTTTTCTCGCTTTGCTAATCTAAAAACTGGCCCAGGTAATTTTCCATATTAGCAGGAAAAAAAGAAAAATCAATACATGATTATAAAATTGTATTTCTTATCTTCTAGTGCTTGCGCTATCAGTAAAAAATCTAGTTATCACAAGCCATCCAACCTTCACAAGGTTACTGTGAATTTGTAGTACAGTTGTTGTATCTGTGCTATTTCTTTATTGTAGAACTGCTGCATGTACCTTTTAATTTGGTTGTCAGGGGAGACAGGAAGCAATAATTAAGGCTAAAAGATGGGGTATGGAAGCTTTATTAAAGGATATATTGAAGATGGGAATTTGATCTGAGAATTAGATTATGATTAGAGTTGTTAATGCAGCTGTGCCACTCTTGAGTGACAGAGCAGCAGATGAACTGAACAGGCAATTATAACTACAGGAGTCTCCCTAATCTTTACAATCCCAACCTCACAGTCACATCCATTTAAATTAATTTTCATGAAGGCTGCAAATTTACAGCTTCACCAGATTGGAAATTTGTTTGTTTATTATCCACAGGAAATATTTTTAGGGAAGTAAATAGCACTGAGAGCCATCTTGTCTTTCTGCTTGTCTTTTTAACTTGCAGAATTAATAATATGAGATTAATCTGAAGGCTGCTGCCTTTATGAAAACTGATTGATTCTCGTCAGCCCAGTGTTATTATGATTATCTGTGGGAAGGTCAGAGGGAAGGCATGTAAAAGTCATAGCTGATTCATGAGTTCCCTATATTAAGCAGAAGATAAAAAAGGAGGCTTGTGTTGATCAGCATTATAAGTGAGGAATCAGTCTTCCTTGCATTACTGAAACTGAAATTCTAGGAAAAGGATTTTAACCAACTTTGGACATAGTTATTTAAAGATGTCTGTTGCAGAGAGATAGCAATAGTTCATTACTATGCATGCTGAAAACCTTTTTAAGGAGTTCTTTGCTGCACAAAGATTAATTTACAACTACGTTTTCCCTCCTTCACCACTAATATAAATAATGGTTGTGGCTTAAATTGGCATTATATTTTGATAGCCTAGTTTTGAACGTACAAAAGAATATGCTACAGAACTGCTCAGAAACTTGGAAATGGAAACCACGAAACAGTGCTCTTCAGTACCAGAATTTTATTTTGGAATGTCTGTAATGAATGGAATAATGTATGAACATTGAGAAACTAGGCATTGTTTTCACAAAATGTTCAGCAGATAGCTATGGCAAAGAAAAAAGAAAACCTTCACTAGCAAAAACCAGTGACAGAAAAAAATATTTCTCTACTGGTTGTCATTCACGAAACTTGGAAGATAATTCCAGAAAATTATTATCTGCAGTTGCCAGACCAACAAAATATTTGAACACCTGCCTTTAAGCATTCAAAAAATTCCATCCAAGAGTAGGCAATAGGTGTGCCCAATCTTCTCAAATACTGAAGTTTTTGCCGCAGCCTTTCCCTGACAGACCAAGACTCAATCACACGTCATTGTCATTGCTAATGGTTTCTTTCAGAGGGAAACGTGGGTCAGTACACCGACAGGAAGCTGTGGAACATCCTTGCTATGCCTCTGACCTGATCACCCAGGTGACTAGGTCATGTAAAACACCAGAATTTATCTGTAACCAAGGTGAGTTAAAGTCAAAGCTCAGAGACTGCCCGGTCAACCTGCTTCTCACAGAACATATTTACAAGCTCAAATTCACAATTAGTTGAGGTGGGAATCTCAAGTTTAGTTTAACATGGTTCTAGTTATTTTACAGGAAAGTGATGTACTAGAAAGTACACCTCAGACTTATTTTGCTGTTAAACAGAGGAATATTTATTTTCCTCTGAACTTGAAAATGTCAGTCAGGTGACATTTTATGTTCAAGTAGATTATTTACATTCTTCTGAGGAAAATTACTGAAACCAGCTATAAGAAAACCGCTGATAGTACATCCCAATATCTTTGTTCATTGTCAATATTTTAAGTTACTCATACTCTCAATTGATCTGAGATGGGAGAGTAGGTGTCAGTGAAACAGAATACTTCATAAAAGCAGCTGACATGAGAATGCTCCCTGCAAAGAAGCCATGCTGAAATATATAATAAAAAATATGAAAAATGGTACTGGAATTAGATGAGCAAAATATATTAACAGTTGGAAGCATTGGGATTCCTTTTGTTATGACATATATTCATTTTTTTGCAGAAGATTAATATATTTGAGACTTGTACTTTTTTCAGTATTTGGATTTATTTAAGAATTGTTGAATAATTGCTGTCATATTTGGCTTATTTATTCAGCAAGATAGTCTGCCTTCCTGGACCCTAGCTTTTCTGGATCAAGGCTTCGAGGAAAACATCTAGCATATTTTCTCAGATGGTCTGCTTTGGTGGTGCCTCAAAGTTCATCTTTTAACTCAGAATTCGTGTGGGATAACAGTAATATTTCAAAATGGACAGGAGAAAAAAATGAAGCGGCTTCTAAAAAAAATTTAAATCTTTGACAATTCCCAAATATAAAAACTGATTTCCTCTTACAGAAAGATATTCATTGATCTAAAATATGATGACGAATATCAGAGACTTAATGTAACCTGAGTTGAGAGAACATGTTTGTCCATTTTTTTTTTTTGTGCAGAAGTCATTCAAAAGCAATTTTTTGAGATTTTAAGATTTTGAGATTTTGATTATTTTAAGTAATTGGTAATTCTTTAACATTACTGTTGATTTATAATTTAAAAACATTCCTCGCATGCTTAGTCAGGTCACATAGGCAAATGAAAATTCGTGTGCACAAATGTCTGGCAAAAAATCTGACAAAACTCTGCTCCCTTTATTTTATTTTCTCATCACTCTTCCTGTCTTTGATTAACATTGTGCAATTATGACTCCTTAGTATTTCCTCATATCCGAATATTAGTTGATTAATCTTGATGATAATAGATTGAGAACTGGTTTTAAAAACGGAATATATGAAGTATTTTATTCAAGAAGTTGTGACTGATATTTTTAAACATCCTTGACTTATTTGATAATTATACTATTTATAGGAGGTGAGTATTTATCAGCTGTTGCTATTAAAAAGAGTGGAGCAGATGACTGAGACTTTTTTTTTGCTCCAGAAAGTATTGCATATTTTAAGTTTGAAGGTGATAGGTTTTCTGCTGAAACCTATCTTCCTTGCTTAGGGCTAAGAAGCAATTCTATGTAATTGGATGTAGTTCCTGCTGCATCAGAGCTCTGTGCCAAACAGCAAAGAGGTGCACCACCACTTCCCTGATGTAGAGGAATTTTCTGGGAGGAATTGTCATTAGCTGCAGCATTTTTGGTGTCTCTGTGAATCTGTCACCACCAAAGAGTAGAGGATTTCTCTCGCTGCTCTTTCTTCCTGGGCTTGTGTGAGCAGGAATCATATGAAAGTTACTTGTCCTTTGAGCCTTTTCACCAGAATTATGGCTCCTCTGTAAGAAGGGAGAAAAGAACTTTTAAGTGCCTAAGAAATTTGATCCACATAGTGTATGTATTTCTGTGTTAAACTACATTTGTAGGTTGAGATCATTCAGGCCCTTTTTGTTTTTTTAAAAATTAGAGTTTCTCAGACAGGAAGTTAGCAAGATCTGATTCAAAGCTCATGATTATCCGTGGAAAATCCACTATTAAATTGGTAGCTCAGTTCATGACGTGTTAAAATGCATCTCTGTCAGCAACTTCATCAGTTTTCATTTTGTGCATTGTATTTTTAAAGTTTGTGTGTTTCTAATGCATAGCAATAATACTGAAATAAAGACATAGTTTTATTCATGGCTTACAACAACAGGCATCTGAGTAGTTCTATTCTGTGGCATTGTGATCTGGGCTTTTCACTTTCAGTGATAAAAATCCCTTGCCCATCTCCTTGAAGATTTCTGGACATCAGCCATAAGATGGAATGGCCAGGTCAAAACACTCATCAATGTACAAATCCATTATGATTAATTATAATAGTAGTTTGACCTAATACTGACATCATCATCAACAACAACAACAACAAAAAAGTAGGTTACTATCCAACAACTTTTAGGCTTGTAATCAGTAAAGTACATAGAGACACTCCCATTTCCCCAAACTCCAGATGCTCTTGGATTTAGATCTGGAGGCAGAGTTACACTCATTATCAGATGGACAAGTTCTCTAAATAAAGGAAGGCAAAACCATCATTTGCATTACCTAAAACCTTTTATTTTGGGGATACATGTAGGTTACTGCTCAGTTTAGGTGTGCCTATATGTTAATGTGCCTTGCCACTCAATCCATGGAATGTACATGTTTCTTCAATGTAACCTAATCAATTTTTAAAGTTACTAGGCTTTTAGGTGCTTTTGAAAGTGCAGCTAGGTAAATATCTCTTTTATCTGCCCCTGAAGCTTTTTGGAAGCAGGGAATAGGTTTATTGATTAATACAGATTAAATAGCCAGGGTAAAATCCAACTTATCACATCAGGTGTTCTTTATTTTATTTTAGTTCCTTGATCCTTCAGAAAGCTGTTTCTCTTTGCATATACCAAACCATCCAATGATCCAGATCTTCAAACTCGCAGTTTAGTCTCTGCACCTAATTTGAGAGGAAGAAACTGCATCATAAACTAGTAGTATTATAACTGTGCAAAAACCCCAGGACAAACTTGTAAAATAAACTTTCATTAAGTTCACAAAATGTTGTTCAACAACAAACTTCCTTCTGATGGTATGCTTAATTTATTGGTTATGATAGATCTTCAGGAAAAAGAAGAATATGTTTTGATATTTTGACAACCTCAACGACAATGAGAGAACCTGATCTGAACCAGGGATCTGCAGATAATACTGAAACAAGGATATGAACAGGAATGAAGTAGCAATAGGAACTGACATTCTCCTGACCCATTTATGAGAAAGATAAAGTAGTATATTACACTTTAAAGAGTATGTGAGCCAATGATGTTTTGACTATGTTCAGTATTTAAAAGAAACCAGAAACTGGATAGAGTATGAGATTTATAGCTGCATGTATGTTTCTGTATTTACAGTAAAACATAGCTCATGAACACATAGCTCATGGGAACCCAGTTATGCCACTTTTTTTTTTTGTTGAACTTAGAAAATATTAATTTTTTTTTAGTTTTCTGTGGTAATTAAATTTTGCTACCCCAGAGCAAAATATGTGCTGATCATATCATTATTCCCATTCCTGTATAAGTGTAGAGGGATAATTTAGAGTTGAAATAATACCCTCCCACACAGCATCACCCAGGCATTACATGCATTTCTAGAAAGTAAATTGTTTGTTTGTTTTTTTTTTTCCAGAAATGAAGAGACTTAGTTTGAGAGATGTGAATCAGGGCATGTGTATTTAAAAGTTACAGAATAATGGGATATAATAATAACAATAGACTATAATAATTGTTAATAATTAAATGAATCATCTATTCAGTAGCAAGAAGTGAATCACAAATCTCAGTATTTTCAGGGTTAAAATGTTCATTTCACACATATTATGAAATATCTGCAATAAATTCAAGTAATTATGCTATTAAGCAGTTCTTCATCTATTGAATTAATTAAACCTTGTGTTCATTTCATAACCACTTTAGACACCCTCGGTTACTGCAGATTTAATCCTCTTTGAACCTTTCTATATTTAGTTTTCCAAAGATTGACTAAGACCAATCACTCAGTGCTGTGAGAATGAGATTGTTCTTTCACTTCATTACGCTATTCTTTTCCCCCGCATGCCACCTCTTTTTTTGTACCCTGGGCTGTGAAATCAGGGCACCTGTGTCAAAATCTCCTAAAGGTCTATAAATGTGAAATGCTGTTCCATATGCATAGGAGGTTTTGTCCCATTGCCATGAATTGTCATGAATTTGGTTTTTTCTGTCTTTTTTTTAAAGGTCTTCGTCAACTTCTTGCCTAATATGTTCTGAGATTAACCTCAATAGTACAACTAATTGAAATTAAAAAAAAAGAGCTATGCCATCTCTCCTAAAAGGCAACAAAGTGTACATTCTCCCCGTGTCTTACTGTGGTGCAGCTGGCTAAGACTTTTCAGTACATAAAGAAAAGATGTATATGTACTTATAGCGCATGGAACCAACTTATTTAGATGCCTGACTTTCAGCAGCCAGATTTCCACTTGACATCATCGGTAACGGTAGTAAATATATTCCTGTATCTAATATTAAAAAGGAGATTATTATACATTATTTGAAGGCAAACAAAAACCAGCAAGTAACTGAGCTCTGTTACTCTGCTGTCTTGTCTTGTTATGGCATTACTCATTCCCTTCACTTATTGCTCTGGCTGAGGAGAACTGGTGCTACTTACATTGGAAGGAAGGGGATTGTGACAGGAAAACTGCAAAATCTGGGTCTTTTTCCAAATGAGGTAGAAGCAAGACTAGGCCTTCAGCACAACTTCATACCTCACAGAATTAATTTTATTTGGAAGGAAAGATCATAACTATAAAAAAGGAAAAGTACCGGAAATGAACAAATGAAAAACTGCATCTGATACTGTTTCTTAATGCAAATAATAGAGTTATACTACCTTGCTCCTAAAAAAGAAATTAGAACTTAATTGAACAAAATCTTTTGTATTTCCTTAAATCTTTCTTCAGTGATGTGTTAAAACAATGCACATACCTTAGGTATTGCTGAATAATATTAGAAAACTAGTAGCCTTGGAAAATCTGGTTTGCAGCAATTCTGAATTTTTGAATTACATAGGAGCAAGGAAAATACCTTAAAGTTTACTAAAATGAGAAGGAATTTTTATTTGCCTTGCCATAATTCAGAAATGAGTGCTGGAAAAAAATTCAAAAGCTTTCAAAAAGTCACAGATAATAAAAAAATTAAAATAAATCCATTAAATAATTTTAAAAAAATCATTTCAAGACGTCAGACAATTTTAACTACTTTGGGAAATCAATTTAATATTAAAAAATGAAAAAATACTAAAAATCAAATTAATATTCTAATTATTCCAAAGAAAATAAAACCCAAAAACATAGTATTTAGATAACCAGCCAGATTACAAAAATCTAAGTTCTTCACATCAAACTGTAAGGAAATTGACATGTAGCACTTATTAAGTCTATTTTTATTTTAGTTTCTGGAGACCAAATATTTTCCCAATAATTAAATAATTCTGCCAAATTTTGGATCAGGAAAGATTTACTAGGTATGAGATAAACAATTCCAGTAAGCATAAAATTGAGAAATAAACTCTGCAATATTTTTTTTTGAAAAAAATTCAGTCCTTCATACATTGTCTTGGATTTCCTTTTCTAAAAATCCCCCTCCTGCATCCTCCACCCTCCTCCCTCAGGATAGACAAAAATTTCTTATGTTTTGGAAAACTCTTTCCTCACAAATTTTAAATCCCACGTTTATCATGTTTCATCTTATTTGCATGGAAACTTTATTTATTTCATTTATGTGATGATAATTTCCTGCAATGTTTAAATTTCTGACATTCTATTAATTTGTTGATTCCAATTCTGGTCCTTTTTACTGCTAAATGTGTTGTTATTCTAGCAAAAGCAAAGCAGCCTACAAAAATGGACCAAGAAGAAAATTTAGAAGTTTCTGAACTCTGCACGTGGAAAGACACAAATCCAATGCCTCTCCCACCTGGCTAGAATTTGGTGTGCTTACTGTGGCTTCTTTCTTAGCATCCTACCAAATGAGGAACTTGTGATAGCCCTGAGAAAAGAGGCTCAGAACTGATTAGCCTGTTTTGTTCTCACATTGGGAAAGGAATTCACCTGCTGCTGGAAGTAGCCATCACCTTGTATATTATACATGTGTGAGACATGGTATAGGACTACATCGTGCCCAAAAATGTTCTGCCTTTCACAATGACATGAAGTCACTGAACCTCACTGCATGTTTAGGATGTTTATAAGGGAAAAATCTGTAATGAGCTTCCTTGTGGACAACTGCGTCTAAGTAACTTGGATAAATCAGGTTTTTGAAAAGTCACTTTTTCTTTGCTGAGGATTTCTGTATCTAGAGGACAGATCAGAATCTTCCAATCACCAAATCGCAGCCACACTTTAATCAGCCAGATCCTCAATGAGACGAGTATCCAGGCAACCCTGCATAAAAGCAGCAGCAGAAGAAATTGCTCAGCTCTGTAGTCAGACAGAGGAGACCTTTGCAAAGTTGGCATTAGTGTAAATTAAAAATCCAGCTGTGCCTTTTCAGGTCTGTCTGGCTGCAGTAGGGTTGTGTGCAGGAGTCCAGGGACTGTTTTTTCTGCACGACTTGCATGAGCCTCTGCTGGGTGGAGCAAAGTCCTCCCTTTCTGCTCATGCTGTCTTTCAGAACATGAAAGGTGCACTTCCCCTCAGTGTTACTCACACCTTCCAGACACAAACCTCTTTTCTCCCTTCTCTTTATCCATGGTCAGCAGTAGAGCTGAGACCTATGACAGAGCACAGGTCTGTGACCTCCCACCAAGTTCTGTATTTTCAAACAAAAGTCAGGTAAGTCCCTGACATCTTAATGGGAATTAGGAAATTTCCAGCCATGTGTGCCTTTAGTAATGTCTTTTCATGATACCATACTGAAAAGTATTTTACACATATACCCGCCAAGCATTTAGAAATACCTAATTCCACAGCTGCCATAGCTTTTTCTAATGTTTACTCCATGGAAAAGAAAAATTGTCCTGTTCTTGTGGCTACTGTTACACTTCCAGTGGTGACGACAGAGGAACTATTTCATATTTACTTGAACATTATTTAGAGAAAGATTTAGTCCACAACACCTGAGAAAGTGTCTCAGAATTCTCACTGATGGATTAAGCCCTGAAAGTTGAATATAACTCCACTATATCACAGGAAAGTATCCCTTAGCTAAATGGGATTCTTTTAAGCTTTGTTGGGAAGCAGGACACTCTGTCAAAATGTTTGCTGCTGTTCTAAGTCCCTTGTCAGTAGCACTGTAAGATAAAATCCTTTCCTTTCTCAGCCAACATTCTGATCTAGCGAATTGTCTTAGGATACTGTCAGTAATGCAAGATACAAGAACTGATATAATAAATGGAATTAATCTTATTTTAAAAATCACTAACGATTCAGAGCATTTGTTCCGTGTTCACAAGAAAAATATTGATTTGACATAACACGAGCTCTAGTCTTATAAGTTTTGTAAGGGGTAACGGTAGAAATATGTAGTGCAGAAGGCTGATTTCTCTTGCTTGGTGACATTTGCAGTTTTTTGGGAAGCAAGATACTGAGATTGCCTTTCCAGCTGACAAGAAATTGCTTCAGTGGCAGACACCTCCAGAGGATCATCTTATCTCCGACCTCAGGTGGGGACCATCCATGTCAATCTGTGCCTAAGCTTGGAATATTTATGGTGTCTATGTTAATCAGCCCAGGAGTTCTCAACCAGCTCTTTTGTTGGCTCTTGAAATAAGCAAAGAGGAGCAGAAGCAGCTGAGGAGCAGTGAAGTGTGGCAAGAATGTGCTTGGAAAGCAGGATTGAATCTGTGGTGTGACAGGACTGCTTAGACAAGTTTGGGACTGTAAAATAGTAAGGAATCATGGCAGAGAGGCTCCTGGGCTGTGAAGAGTGAAGCTGAAGGATGTAGTTTGCAATGCCTTTAGTGAGGTGAGGAAGCTCATTTGGGATGAACAGAGTGGGAGAGGTCAGAAGCACTGTGGAGGAAAGGCTGTGAGGGAGGTGCAAAGGACCCGTGCTCTGTGCCAGCCGTGCTCTGAGGGACACACACAGAGTGACTGGCATTCCAAAGTTGCACATTGTCCTCCTGGCCCTTCTGGATTCCCCAGCTCTCAGTTTAGCAAATTCAAGTGAGCCAGTGGGTTCACGTAGCTCAATCACACCTCCAAGCCGCCTAGATATATTTAGTTAGTGCCTTCTACTTCCAGTTGAATTAGGCAACAGCCACAAGGCTGCCTCATCTATAAACAGTCTGTAAACAGTATGATTATTGCAATAGCAACAACAGAGCTTCCATCCATATGACAAGTGGAGGGGGTGCTGATGAGATCTTGGAGAATAATTCTACCCTCTATGGGAAGAAATGAGATTTTTGTTATTGACTTTCATCATCAAAGTTGTCTCAACATGAAAGAGCTCTCATTTCACTGTTTTTAAAGCCTGAAGGGATCCTAATGACAGTCTATAAGATGTTAAGGATGAAACTCCTTTCCTTAGGGGTGTGCTGGTAAGAAATTGAACTCTCATGTGGAAAACATCTGGGCTTTTGCTTTGCTATCTAATGGAAAGACAATTTGTAGACTGCTACAGTTGTCTCTTGTTGGATTCTCTCAGAAGAAGCACATCTACTGTACAGCTCTCATTTTCTACAACTAGAAAATTTTCTTGTGACGTAAAGTATTTTTTATTACAATAAAACACACGAGAACTCTGATATCTGAATGCGAGATGCAGTAGCAGCTACTATTCTGAGTCTCAGCAAAAGAAGAGATTAGTAAAATGTATAAATACATGGAGTATTTCTCTAAGATGATAAAAAATGATAGCAGTTGTAAGAAACAAGCTGCAAGACTACAATCTACAATCTAATCCTATAAATATCTTGATTTTCTAGTAGAAAAATTCTCATCTGTGTCTTCATTAAAAAAAACCCCAAACATTCGGAAGCAGCAACATTAATGAGAAGATAAAGTCTTTCTTAAAAGAATTGGAGTTATTTTCTTCTATGCAATAAAGAAATAAAGGGTCATCAGATTTGTTTACATATTTGGAAAAATTAAAAAATACGTGTGTTCAGACAGTCTAACAAATTTATTTTTGCGTATTTGTTAGCATTAGAAAGATTTTTAGAAATGATTGTTCTTCCTTGTCTTTCAGAATGTGCTAAATAACAAAGATCTTGTATTCCTTTTACAAAGTGCTCATTTACTTTCTATAATAAGAAATAATTGTGTATAAAGGCTGAAGAATGGATGTCTAATGCTGCAGTTGCTTCCTTTATGATTTCGTCTCATGCTTCACTATACCTGAAGTTCACTCTCTGAGGTATCCATTTTCTCTTTTCTAATAGTCCTATCAAACATATTTTTTGCAACAATTGAGGCATTATCTCACAATTTTTGTGTACTATTTAGCAAATTCTGTTCCCCCTCCTCTCCCTGCCCCTATATAATCACCTGGAAAAAAAACCCCTATTTTCAATTTTTGCACTGAAGTCCTTTTTATCCTCAAAACAGTGATGTCACTCAGCCCAGGGCTGGGTAGTGACAGATCTATGGTAAATCAGATCAGTCAGCCATGAGGATGTCCAGCAATGAAAGGTGTCTTCTCTGTGTGTGAGAAGTGTCAGTGCTAAATCATTAAAACTGTGCATTAGTACTAAAGAATAAAAAAGTTGATTTTGTCCTTCTTACCTTACAGCACTTCAGCAGCTTTTAATGGCAGAAATATGCCATGTTATTTATTAGCTCCAGTAACCCAGGGGTTCTTTTTCATTTTAGTCAGCAAGCTGTGAATCACCCACTGGGCATCTGACATGTACTGCAGGACTTCAGGGACTTAAGACAAATTAGACTCAGTTATTAGAGTCTCATCTTAGAATGTGTGTTTGTTTATAGGCTACTTAGCAGCTATGAGTACAGATTCGCTAACTGAAAGTTATTTTCCATGTACACAAAACACAAATTTGCTAAAATAGACGAGTAAATGAAGTTAACTCCTGGAATTACTCTGACTACTGAAAGGCAAAGTCTGCTTAATTGTGGTAATGAGATACTTGATGAGAGTTAGGGCACTTCTTGAGGCATGAGTGTTTTAATATCATGAGTATGTCAGCTGGAATGCCATGCTCTTGAAGCATAAAGAGTATCTCAAGACATTTCTGTTTTCTTTTTCTTTGCATTGCACAGAATTTCTTCCTTGTGACAATGCTTAGGACTGCAAAAGGCCTAGACTCTGGTAGAAAATTCATTGATTAGCTCGAACATACTAACAAACACATGTTTTTTGTGTCACCATTTCATATTTAAGGACTGCAAAGACGCAAAAATTTTGGTTTCTCAAGTTTAAAATATTTTTAAACTGTAATTTATTATTAAAATGATAATACTTTAAATGAACAAATAAAAATGAATGTGAATGTTATGTTTGACTCTGTTAAACTTTCCATTGTGTGGCTTTTGTAGATCGATGGATTCAAAGAGGCTTCTTCTCAGGATCTATGAATTTCCTAAGCAGCTGATCACTCCATGGTGTCTGCTGAGTAGGTGCTGCTAGACATAACAATTACAGCTTCCTGGCAACTGGAATTCCTACGGATAGGCAATACAAAGCTTTGCATTAAAGTCATTCCCTACAACTTACAAATGGCAATTGCCTAATTACAGTGTTCCTTGTATAGAAGTATGCTAAGTAAGATAAACACTGAAGATTTTATTTATACTAAGCACAAAAAACTTGTTAAGGAACATGATTTTCCAGATATAATTATTATTATGTATATTAAGATTGAACCTACAAACCGCCATGAAAGGTGGCTTTCTCCTGCTACTGACAGATAACAGGGGACACTTGAAACTTCACATACCTTCAAAGGCAAGTCTCAAACAAAACAATAGCAGAGATAGAGGCAGAAATTACCCAAACATTGAAGAAATCAGCGTAAGAAATACTGGAGGTTTCTGTATGACATACATGCTATGCCTTTTTCTAAGCAGATTTCTCTGTGCCAGGAATAACAGAAGTTCTGGTCTTCCAAGTTATGTGACTGCATGGAGGAATAAGGATCCTTATTGCAGTCACAGTCACATTTTAGACTGATAACCATGACTGGGAAACAGTGCTAGAAGCCATGCAGAAACAGCAGATAACAGCAGAAACAGACATAAATGTCAAGCTTTGCATTTTCATTTTGGCACATAAAGAACAGTAATCCTTCACTCAGTGTCCCAGTGACAAGATTTATTGCATATATTGCAGGCCACCCAAAATGCTTTGGGATTGCAGTATTCCGAGAAACAGCAAATCAGAGATCTCAAGTGTATGAGTAAAGTAGATGAGATATTGGATTTAGGTTAGACATTGGGAAATAATTTCTGGCTGTAAGGGCAGATGGGTGCTGGAATTCATTGTGTGCATAATTGTGCAAGGTCTCTCACTGGGGACATCTGCAAACAGGTTAGAGAAATGTCTGCCAGAAATTGTTTATGGAAGGCTGAGGGTCCTGTTAGGGGGAAGGTGGATGGCTTATATGATACTGCCAGGTTTATTCTGTGAATGATTTGGGGATGTTACATACAAAAAGCTGACAAAGGGAAATAATTCTTTTCTTTGTGTTCTATTTATGGACATATTAAACAAGTGTTTTCCAAAGTCTGTATTCAAAATATTGTTGGTCATTGTGAATCATTGTGCAATTATTCTTTATGAGCACAACTATAAAGTGTTTGTAGTGGTGCTACTAGTGTTTAGGACTCATAGTGGCATATGCCACTCATTTCACCAAGAAAATATATTCCTCTTCAATGGATCCCAAAGCTCTCTCATTAAATGTGCTGCCCACTGCTCATTTTATGGAAAATCTGGAAGATTCTCACTTAGTAAGAGCCCCCCACAGGTAATGTATCAAAAATTATGTAATTTTCTCAATTGTAAAATATTTCTTTCTCACCTTTTATCTTTCAAAGGTTTACAGCCCATGATTTTCACTCCACGTTTCCATATCCCAAAGTACTGTTGAACTGCCAAATGTCACCAGTCTATCAAATTACTTTAATTCTGACCCATAAATTGGTCAGTTTACTCCAAAAATTCATAATTCATATTAAATTTCTTGAAGAAACTCATCTAACATTTGAGTTTTCATGAAAGCATGAAGTAGAAATTACACAGGGCCATTTCGTACATCTCTCTGACAATCTGCTTCTATTACCTGAAAGCACCACAACAATTCCTTGGTCTGATTTGACTCTATTCTTGGGGACAATAAATCATTCAAACAGTTCCTCTGAAAAGTTCTACTGATTTTATGTCCATTTAAGTAAGATGGAAATCATATAGTTCAGCTGTGTCACAAATTAAAAAATAAAGTGAAAAAGTGATTATAACTATAACTACCACTGATAGTATACAACTGGTATGCAATAACCTTTGGAAAAATATACTTTTAATATCATAGAATAATAGGTTCAAAGAATTACTTGAATTGGAAAATACCTATAGAGATCATCATGTCCAACTCCCTGCTCCTTGCGGAACTACCTGAAAACAAAGCAGATGAGTGAGAGCATTGTCCAGATATTCCTTGAACTCTGGCAGGTGTGGTATTGTGACCACTTCCCTGAGGATCCTGTTTTCAGTTACCAACCACGCTCTCGGTGGAGAACCTTTTCCTAATAACACCCTCATTTGGTGTCTCTACTCTTAGAGGTTCCCTGATATTCAAATGTTCCATTGTGGGAGAGGTGTTACCACAGCTAAATGCTCTTCTGTAGCTAATTTAAATACACAAAAAAGTAAGAACCTTTGCATGTTAAGTTCTTCTGACCTGAACATTCTTGTGTGTGTATTTAAAGCCTGCAGACTTATCTTTTCCATGTGTCACGGCAAATATGTGGCAGACTTGCAGTTAAATATAATTTTGTACTGCCCATAGCCACAACAAAGAAAGCTGATACTCATGACAATGGCTCGCTTCTCTTGAATGCTTATAAAAAGCAGAACTGCACCAGCTGATATCTGGAAGCTCACTAATGTACAGCTAATTACATGCTTTTCAGAAATGTCAGTCAGCCTTTTAGTCTTTGCAAAAGCTCTATCAGTGGCAATATGTATAAAAGACAAAATGAGACAGAAGGTGACCAAAGTCCTTTAGAGATATCTTCTTAAAGGAAGTAAAAGGACACAACTTGATAGTCACTGATGACATGTTTGTAGCACAGTTAGCCAAGATTATCTTCTTTGACCTTGCATTTATTTTTTTATATTAACCCTGCTTTTTTTATACCAACCCTATCACTTGACATATAGTTATTCTTGTAATTATAATATACGTAATCAGAGGATGCAAAGCTAGTTTATTATCTTGCTTTGAATTATCTGTACTGGCCTCAGAAACAGCCACTTACCTGCTTTAGACCACTGTTGTTTAGTGCTTAGTAAATGGCAAAGGAGGTTCATGGAAGGTGCTGTGACTGATTGCAGGAAATGGTCTTCTACAAAAGCAATAGTAGTCCGAGGAGATTTTCAGATTTGGTATAGATGGGAGATGGTTGTGTGAGCTCTATAGGGCAAATCATAAACTTGTGTTTTGTGAAGAGAAACAGAATGCTTGTACACTATTTTTGCACAATTAAAATGAATATCCTTATCTGTTTAATAGAAATTGTATTCCATAAAACCTGCAGGCTCATTGCTCAAATGCAATTTTAAGAACGAGGAATAGCTGTAGATAAAGATTAAAAGTATATGATCTTATATTTTGTTAAAAGATGTGGATTATATACTGCTGTATGAATATAGAATAAATTTAGCATAGGAATTATACAAAAGTCTGAAAAAAAATTGGAAACTTGTTCCACCAATCATATTCACTTTACTGAAATTTAAAATTCCTATTTTTCCCCACAATAATTGCTACTTTCTCCCTAAATTCCCCACAAAGAACAGCAGGCACAGTGGCTGTTTCACCAGGATTTTGAGGTGATATCACACAGGAAGGATCTGTCACTCTTTTGTGCCAGACCCTCTCACTAATATGATGGAAAACACTGTACTACGTATGTTGCCCTGCCATGGTATTCAGTGAAGGAAAAAATACCATCTCTTATTGCTAAATATGAACAACTGGGCAAGATGTAAGACAGGGGAGAACCCAATCCACTTTTGTTAGACCAGTCATTCCAAACTCCTCTTGATATGTTCATCACAGCAGTCTTTACAACTACTATTTGCTTTTCTTATTGCTAAGAGAGGAGGATTTGCTCCCTGGCGATTGAATTTATCTGTTTCCAAGGTACCCAGTGCTCCTTCTGGACAACATTCAAACTTGGTGCCATAATCAAAGTTCCAGTCTCAATTCCAGTCACTCAGCAGCAGTTCATAGGTAAGGTCAAGAAATGTGTGAAATACATACAAAAATGATGGGGACAACACAAACTGGCAGATACTGGAAAAATATAAACCACTATTTTCTAAAGGCTCTCTATATATCAGCTAAGTACTGGTAATAAGTCTGTGGAAATCTTAGTGAGAAAACCTGCATGAGAGGAAGTAAAGGTCAAAGATGACATCCAGCCTGTGGTCCTAAGAAAAAGGGAAGATGGTGAGCTCCATATATCCATTAGAAATGTTAGGATAATTGCTATTTAAAAGCCATGTAAAAAGTGACTCATAATGCCATTTCCATTCTCTTTTTCATAAGCCAGCTGTACCTTTCACCTTACAATAAATATATTCACAGAAATAAATGGGTAAAAAGACATTTTTCTCTTCTGTAGAAAAATGCAGATGACAGCTTACCTTTTACCATTGTAATCTCTCTCTTAATTTTTTCACTAATAATGTCATGAAGAAATACAGGACAGAAGAGAAACAGATTGGTTTTATTTTCATGTGTGCCACTTCAACCCAAACTGCAAGCCTAACAGTAAAACAAATGAGGGGAAGCTAATGATATTCTGTTTTCCACAGCTGTAGCAAGTCCTGAAGTCTTATTGCAGCTGATATGCTTCTTTAGGCAAAGTAGCACCTAGTTCTCTCAGATTGCTATAAAACTGGCCTGTCTGCAGAGACTTCTAGAGAACTGCCAACTTACACCGATTTAAATGAGCTCAGAATTAGAAACAACGAAGGGCAGAGTTGTCCTTTCCCATCTCCCACGTTGTGCTGTCATGTCCATTTCACCTTCCTCCCCCTGCACCCCTTACAGTGATAATTTTATTTAAGTTAAAGAATAAATTCATGAAAATTAAGAATCCCTGATTCTCACTTATATGAGAAGTTTTTTCCTCATGATGAAATTGAGAAGTTAAGATCAAATCCCCAAAAGCAAATATCTGAATCCATAACACTGAAAGGATTGTGTTTCTTCTTGCCTAGCTTGTGATAATTTTTGGGCATTGATACTATTCCAAGTTTGGCAATACATGATGCAAAGTCTTGTTCAAACTCTGCTTTGTAGACAGTTCTTACGTCTCAATAGCAAAGTGTGTGCTGAAAGAAGAGAGACATGACTTATCTTTTATTCCCTAAATCTTAAAGCTTTTGGGAAGTAATTTTCACTTAGTTGTTAGCAAGTTATGAAGACATGTTCAGATCTTGTGATCATTGACTCGGTTTTATCACTTAAATAAGGTCTGAATTTAGACTCTTAAAGAAAGCACGTTTTTATACTTAGAGACTCCAGTGATAGAACTACTGGTCTCTTTTCTGTCATAAAAGCCTCTGTGGCAATTCACAGAGAAAACTTCATTAGCCTGAATTGTCAGAGAATGCTTATACCCTAGTTACAGATATCACTTCTTATTTTGGTTGATGCTGAGAGACTGTGATCCTTTTCTTTTTCTCCTGGGAAGTCTTCCTTGTAAAGTAAAACTTTAAAGTCAAAGACACCGAAGTTTTAAAGTTGAGATTGACAAAACGGCAGTTCTTTCATCTGTAGAATAAGAAGTTGATGGTTAGAGATAACCAAGAAACAAAAAACACAGCCCACAAACGAGAATGAGAGTGATCAGCCAGCTACCTGAAATAAATCTCTCACTGGACTCCTAGAGAGGTGCCAAGGTACAGCTTCACTCCAGCCTCTTCCACACCACAAAACAGCATAGAAGGGGCTAGAAAAGCTGGGATTCATTAATGAGAAATACTCAAAGTAAAAATGTTGCATGAGCTCATTATATTTACCTGTAATTTTCCTTCAGTGGTAACTAGAGTCAGGATGAAACTTTAAGAGGACCCACCTTAATACCAAAATGTAGCTGGAACTACCTTCTGTGAGCTACAGTTGCAGATCTTTTATCAGAACAGCTCAACAAATCAAGAGCACCTGGCTAGGTAGAGTCTTGCCCAGAAATGGGCTAAAGAAAATGGAAAATAAAGATAAAAAAGAATTTTGATGTTATGCCATTAAACCCTTTTTTTCACTCTCACGTAGAGGCCAGATACGAAGACAATGAAAATAAATAACCATAAATTAAATGCTCATTTCCAAGACATGGAAACTGATGCAGTATAAAAATCAAGTCACTGACTGAAATAATATGGAGGTACTTACAGGTCATCTAGTGAAGGTGTTTTACGTTTTTTCATCTACTTTATGGCTACTTGTACATCAGCATTTTTGCATCAAATGACAGGTGTCAGAATTTGATTCTTTCCTCTTCTGTTTCCTAAGTTCCAAAAGAATCAAAATAATTTCCGGCCCTTCTCTATTGTTCCATATGTGAACGACAGTTGCCCAGAATGAGATTACAGGTGTTTTGAGCATCTTGAGTGTCATAATCCAGAAAGCCATATCATCACCTAACACACCAACCACACCCTGCTCATCATTCTCTAGTCATTAGAAACAAGGTCCTGCTTAGCTGATATATTTCTGCACTACCTTCCCACTGCTTACTGAATTTCTGAATGGTTTAGGAAAAGGGGGAGGAGACTCATGTTTTTCAGATCGCAGGTATATTCAGGGTCTTGAATAACTCTTGGCTTCAAGGGCTGTAAGTGAATATTTTTATGCAAACAGCTTCCTTTCATGTGAGGATCGGAGCTGAGCTCTGTCTTGGGAGCTGGCTGACCACAGCTGCCAGGAGTGAAAAGGCTGCTGAAAGTGCCTACAGAAGCAGTGAGAGGATAAACGATCTGGAAACAAATGAAACTTCCTCTGTGGTTGAAAAACAACAGCCTGAGAGGAAGCGGATGAGGGAGCATCGCACTTAGAAATGAGGCAATGGTGGTGGAAGTTGTGGGTGAAAGCAGCATTTTCTCTGTGCTGGGATGCACTAAGTCTCTGGCCAGTATTTCTGTGTTCTGGGGAAGTCCAGCTCTGCATGACTCATTTGAGAGAGAAAGCCCTGTTCTTAGAACTAAAGCATCAACAATATCAGGAAATGCACGGAAGTTCCACATCCCCATTAACGCTTTCATCCGTGTCATGTTATTCAATTCCTAGTCACACTTCTGAGATGCTTTCTTGGTCTGGGTGGTGGAAATACATCAGACAGTGCAGAAGACTTCTCCCTTATTTCACTTCTTGCAGCACAACACAGCCGCAGTAGGTATAGCACAGTAGGCAAATTGCAAATACAATTCCCACTGCTATACTGAACTTGGAATGTGTGAAAATCCTTTGGGATAGATATTAGTGGAAGTAGATACAGTAGGTTTTTTCCTCAATGAGAGGAGTCACTGCAGTATATTTCAGATGATTCCCAACAAAGCTAGAGGAAATGACACAGGGAGAGAGAATTTAGAGGAAAACATTTTGGTATTTGCAGCAAATTCCAAAAAGTTTATGATTTTAATGACAGAAGTGAGTACAGTTCAGATTTAGACTTTTTTTTAATCTAATACTTGCATTTTGTTTCGCTTCTTTTTTGATGTCAAAGATGGCTCTGTTTTGAGCAGGAGATTGGACTAGACACTTTGATGTTCCTTTCCACCAGGATTATTCAATGATAAATACCTTGACAACTATTTTTTTCCTGAACATGTTGTATTGAGGATGTTGAAAGATCTGCTGACTCCCTCCCACACAGAGCAAGTGTTTATCCATTCTGACTGATCCCACTCCCACTGCCCCAGTCATGATGATGCCCACATTAACCCAGCAAATGACTTGTGTTCCCAATTCTCCTGAGCTTTCCTCTTCCTCATGTGGGGCAGAGTCCTGACCCTTTTCAGACCACCTCCCTCAATCCAGGTACACCCTGTTCAATAATATTTTATTTTCTCACTAGCATTTTTTTCCGCTCAGGGCAAGTGAAATTGTGAATAGAGAAACAGGAATAATTTCTGAGCCTGATGAGCAGAGAGACAGCACCACTGATAACCATCAGATTGTGGGAACAGGGCTAGTGCCATGCTTAGCCAGACATTGTCTGAAATGTTTATACTGAGGTGAAAAAGGGAAAAAGAAGCACTGCAAACTCATCCTATCAGTCCCTGAGCTCTCCTGCAGCATACTGAGTGTTCAGAGTTTCCATACTGCCTTACAAATTTTCTTCAGTTTTTTCCAAGGCTGCAAAGTCTGTTTCACTTGGCTATGTAAAAAGGCCATCTGATCTTGACAGTCACTACACCAGAAGGGTTTGTAAGTGATTTGTGCAGCCCACAAAGTCGTTATGGATGCACAAGGAGGACTGAACCACAGAGTGAGTCCAAGCCCCAGTCACAGCCCAAAGGCTTATCCTAACAGCCACAGAGCCACAGTGCAGAAAACCCAAGTGATTTTGCTGAAATGAAATAAGGCCCTAGAGCTTGCTAACTCAACTTTAGCCTAAGGTTTAATTCCTTTTTCCAGCTCTGTCACACCGGTAACAACCATTCCCTCTGCCCTCCTCAGCTACAGCAGCAAATGAAAGAGCTGTAAATCAACTTCCCTTCGGATACGTTTCTGTTGAAGGGAATTTCCCTCTATTATTATAACACTCCGAGAAAAGAGTGTGCAGTGTGAACTTTTTAATAGAAGTGCTTCTACAAATTACTTAACATGCCTGTTAAAACAGATGTTAAATGTCAAACATTTTTGAGCACTGTTTCATTTCTGTTGCACTTGTACTCCACTGCACCATCAAGCTACAAACAGTGAGGAAAGGGAAGCCACACCACAGGGACTGTGTAGCCCGTGGATTGCTCCTGGAAATATTCCTTCTTGCACAAAGCTCAGCAAGCACCTCAGCACTGACGCTGAGGAATAGGCTGTCTTTCCAGTAAAGCTCCAAAGTGTTATTTGAACGGAATTAAATTCAATTATTTTATAATTAACTTCCACTCAAGTTAGGAATTCATTAGCTTTAGGAAAAAACAAGGACAGTTATGCAACCCATCTAACACAGTTGTTGCACACAGCATCCCATTTAGCACAAAGCACAGGTTAGTTTTCTAGAAATTTCATAGCATGACTTGTAATATTTTCTGTGGTATATGCTCATGTTAATAAGATACTGGAGTGCATGATTTCCAGGTCTTTCCAAAGCGGTATTATTTTTATTGCAGTTTGTATGGTAAAATGAATGAAATTATATCAGCTTCCATAAGCTTATCTAAAAGCACTATTAAAGGAGATTAGTGTATTGCAAATGGAGTAAGAGAGGAAAGATGAACTGTGAATTTGCCTCCTGTATCAGGCTGAAGGACATCTCTGAATAACATTATAACCCATTGCTCTAGGAGTTGTGACTGTGGCCTTTGAGAGTACTCAACAACCCAAACAGCAGACCTAATTTTGTCAAACGCTTAGAGATGCACTGTTAAAGCTATCTGATGTTATCTTTC